>JAQIWG010002155.1:0-21370 GCA_034695025.1 Chamaedrilus cognettii | reverse complement strand
GGGGTCGACCGACCCCCCTGACCCCCCACGAGATCCGCCCCTGCAAGGCATCCACTCCAGCTTCCTCCTCGACACGCAGCGAGCCTCGACGAGTCTGTCTAGCATGGCGCTATTTTTCATCATTTTTCATCATTTTTCTTCACTATAATGCAGCAAAACCAATGAGCAAACTTAGAGATCCTGTACAGAAACCTTGCGGACCTGTGATTAAAATGTGTTATTGGAATCAATCGTTTTAGTATTTGCTTTTTCTCTGCATACTCGTACGTCTTAGCCTAGCATAAAAGTAAATGCATGAGTTTGGTGTAGGCTAAGTATTCTTCGGTTAGACGAGCTTAGCCTACCTAAGAATACTTTATCTTCTACGAGTCGATGCTCAACGCGGTCCTCTACGCGCGCGACAAGTGGCTTGCAACCGACGGACTGATATTTCCTTTTCTGCATGTATTCTGCTGCACTTCTCCCGCACCTATACGTTTCAAGCAAATGATGTTTTTCCATCTCCGTTTGCATGACATAGTTTTGGTGCGTTAAAAGTGCAATATACATACATACATACATACATAACATAACCCTTCAGTGTATTGTAACATACTTATTTTGGTAGGCTACGTACCAAATCGACTGATTCATCGTTGTCTTATCAATATATCATGAATATAATCTGGACCTGCTTTTCATCGTTGCAGACCAAAGGAACAACTGGAATTTGAATACGACAGCGAATTGTCCGTGTTCGCTGGTCGAATTGACGTCAAAAACAAAACTGGATCGCAGATCACCTTCAAGGTACTGTTACACTAGAAGTGACATATCAGGTACATTTACAATGCGATCACCTTCAAGGTACTGTTACACTAGAAGTGACATATCAGGTACATTTACACTGCGATCACCTTCAAGGTACTGTTACACTAGAAGTGACATATCAGGTACATTTACACTGCGATCACCTTCAAGGTACTGTTACACTAGAAATGACATATCAGGTACATTTACACTGCGATCACCTTCAATTAAGGTACTGTTACACGAGAAACTACACACCAGGTACATTTACACGGTTCCTGCGTGTTTCTAATTAATACGGAAACCAATTAGGTAGCTGTTGTAGCATACTTATTTAACTTAAAAAGTGTCGTTATTAGTGGGCATTGTCCCATTGATCACACAATTTTAAACAACATTATCTAGATTCTGGAATGAATCATTTGTCCTGCTACCGAAGTTGATTTAGCAAAAACTCATTGGGCGGTTTAAAAGAACCAGCAGGCACCTCGTTCTTGCCTTCCTCTGCCTCTCTTTCTCTCCCGATCTCCATCACGACATCCTTCTCTAGGCCCTACCCTCTCATTACGTGTCCAAAATATGGTAAATTGTAATACTTGTAGAATTATAAATTTATTAATTATTATATTCAGGTTAAAGCGTCCGAGCCGAGCAAGTACCGAGCTGCACCGTCTATGGGGTTTTTAGAACGAAAGGAGCAAATTCGAATACACATCACATACGGAGGTTTGATCGTAGAAAAATGTCCGAAATGTGTTTGTAACACAAAAATGTTTTTTTTAACAGTTTTAGCGCTCATTCGAGTGAGGAAATTTCAAGAAGTAAATTTTGCTTTAATTTTTGTTGTCTGTAATAATTACTTTTTAAATAAACCAAAACATTACTAATCGGGATGATAAGGAATGACCGCGTTAGGCTTATCAGATCTGCTAAAAATACTTAAACATTGAGGGCGTAATCTCAATTTTTCATTTGAGGGGGAAGGCTTAAATCGGGAGAAGGCCGGTTGTCTCCAAACTTTCCCGATCGAGGAACAAATTCAAACCCCTACATCGATGCGACATGTTGAAGCTGTTCCGTATATCATTTAATTTAATTTAATTTTTTATTTTTTATTTATTTGGGAGTCCAGCCATGATTTGGAAAAGCTTAGACCCCTCACCGATGCACATATGGCTACGTGACTACGTCCCTTGTGACTGTTGCAGTGTTTACTGTCAAACATGAAATTTTTGCTGGATGTTATTTTGGCGGTTTAACCTCTCAGAAATTCTATTGCACTTAATTTTCACGTTTTTTGGGGACTGATATTATACAGATTCAGCCGCTTTATTTTACTGTATGTAATTTTGGTAAACTTGCTTAACTCGCAAAATTTGCCAAAATGAAATGCACGCGAAAATTTCATGTTTTACAGTAACTTGCTGCAGATGGCAGCACGAAGATAGGCATCAGAGCAAAGGACAAGTTTCTCGTTCAAGTCATGGAGCTCGCCGACCAGTTCGTGCACGAGCAGCGCGTGCTCAAAGAAATCTGGCAGTCGATCCCGAAGGACTCAACGAAATACCAAGAGCAACTGTATGTTTCTTACGCTTCTTATTAATCATTGACTTATGCTGCTGGTGGGGTTGTAGTTTAAGGACCGTGTGTAGTAACAAAGATTATTACAGTCCGGTTCAGTGCCTAGGCCTCGGTTTTACCAAGCAAAGAACTACTCCCCCTTCTTTAATCGCCGTTTACGACTCGCCCGGGTAGCTCTGGGCTGCAAGCCAATTCTTTATTCCCCGGCTTGCAGGGGTTTAATTAATCATTGACTAGTGTTAATGCGGGGCTCGCATTGAGCAAAATAAGATGGGGGTGGATATTTTTAGGATCGGGAAGTTGGAAAAATGGCCCGGGGTTGGGGTAATTTTTCTGAAAATGGCATGGGAGGGTTCAGGAAATTCTGTTAAAACGTGGGTGGTTGGGAAACTTAGATAGGGAGTAGGCCCTATTTCCTAAATATAAGCTAACCCAATCAATTAGCTAAATCTAACCACAAAGCAGCAAGTTTAATAAGCAGAATAATGCTTTATATAGTAGCAATCGGCAACTGTTAAAAGTTTCTTACAAGAAAATAAATGTTCAAAACTGCTGCAGGTTGAAGGCTGGTGAAGATGACGAAGAACCAATGCCAAAAGGAACAAGGGCAAGTCTTTTGCCTGCATTTTGCTAGTGATAAACTTTCAATACCTTACTTAATTTGTGGTTGAGTTAGAATTTTCTAATCCCTCAGCAATTTTAAGAAGATAATTCTGCATAATTTCTGCTTAACATAAAAGTACATTAAATTTGTTGCAAATTCGCTCATTTTAAACTTCAATTGGTTAACACCACACGTGACAAAAAATTTAATCCACTGCCAATCCAATATTTGGTCACAATTGTTCCTAACAAAAACCTATGCCGAACCTTAGCCTAACCTAATTCTAGAATGCAATAAAAATAGAACAAGAATTATTGCAATAGAGGTCGGTGGTTTTGCTACAGGAGTATCTGAATCAATAGCTTTTGGATCACAATCTTTATTATTACTGGGTTAATCCCTAGTTTAGCATTCGACATAGCTTAGTTTTCAGTTTTCTACAAGTGACGTTTACTCATACGCATGAGGCTAAATCTACATTGTTATTAGGGTAGTAGTCATGTATTGAAAAATAACTAGGGAGGCCGACGTTTTCTGCCATGAGAAACTTTTTTCCCTCCGGGATACACACCGGGATGGGGGGGGTATGGGTAAACCAAAAATTTATCGCAACCACCAGGGTCGGAGCTTGGAGCTGAAAGAAGGCAAGTCTCATTTAACTCTCCATTTATTTCTAGTCTTAATTTTTTCAAAAAGCATACAAATGCAAAAGATTCTTGCAGCGATTAGGTGACTGGCAATGTTTTTTGTTCCTACAGTTGAAGCACTATCGGACACTGGTGATGTGTCAGCTTTTTCTGACTCTTATCATCGTCACAGCCTGTTTCGTCATCGTCCTCGCTCTGCTGCTCGGTTGGAGAAGCATAGAGAACTTGGAAGGCATTTAGACTCGTTCGTTCTGGTTTACATTTATAGCGAATTTAAATCTATACCGTCAATATTTGCACGTTAAAGCATAAAATTTCAAACTTTTGATTGGTCATTAGGTTAGTTTTGTTTGTGATCTTAATTATAAGCCCGATGAAAGAACCGAGTTTAGTGCTTATTTGAGAGAAAGATTGACGTCAAATATTAAATTCTGCAAAGCATGATATTTTAGTTATTTTCGCGGTTTCGCCTCTCAGAAATTTCATTGCACTTAATTTTCGCGTTTTGAGGGCTGCCCATTATATATAGCTTGTACAGAGTTAATTTCTTGCATGTAATTTTTGCGAATTTTTGCCGATTCGTGAAATTAGCGAAAATGACATGCACGCGAATATTTCATGTTATACAGTAACTGTGAAGCCTAGAATACTCTAGATGGATGAAAATAAACAACTGATGGTCACGTTGCCTTCGATGGAGGATTGCTTTCGAGGATTGCTTTCAAGGATTGCATGTACTTTACATGTCGTTGTGAATGTTTTGTGGTGTTATTAATTTCGTATAAAATATGAATACCGGTATGTAAATGTGGAGGTGTGATGTTTGTCTTTAAAGTGATCTTGTTACTTAGCTAGACATTATTGACATTACTGACATGATGGAGCCAAATATAACCGATTCAAATTCACTACACTAAGAGCAGTTAAGTCCAAGGCCTTGAACAGGGGCGTCGCCACGATTTTGAAAGCGATGGGTAAAAAATTTTTTTTTGGGTACCCATCGCTTTTTCAAAAGTGGTGGGTAATTGTTACACTACGGCATTGCCGCTCTCTGAACTGAACTGTTCTGTTCAATTTAGACAGAACAGTTCAGTTTAGAACAGAACAGATCACTTCAAAACAAATCAGTTCAGTTCAGAACTTGTACCCTGTACCACCTTGTATCCACCACTATTTAAAAGTGGTGGGGATATGTACACATCGCTTTTCAAAAGTGGTGGGGATATATCCCCACCACTTTGTATGATGGCGCCGCTCCTGGCATTGAGCACATAATAATATTAGAATCATACGACCTTCAGTGCTTTTTGAACTATTTAAATGGGGCATAATGTGGCTGTTGGATTTTCGATCTTGCAAAATGAAGCTGACTCTAACCATGCAATCATTTCCATATTCCATAGATAACAGTCAACAGATAACAGACAGACAAAATCTACAGGACATTCACTTTTACTTCATTTGATACAATATTCACAAATCAATTCACTTCAATACAAACACGATATATTAAAATAGTGATTGCCAGGGCTAAGTTTAGCAGGCATAGTAAGCCAAAAATGATGATTAGATGCAAATTGTACGCCTATTCCAAAACAGGCAGGCGTAGCACTACGTTTAAAAATCGTACACCTACGCTGTTTTTAAAGGCTGAGCAATTGCACTATGTATGTTAGAAGGAGCAGGTGTAACGCCATGCATGTTTTATCAGGACTAAACGTATCCCTGGTCACCATAGATAGTCTATGTTCGAATGTTTCGCTGGTCAAGCGGAGAACAACAACGTCACACTTACAAAACTATTAGACTCAATGCTCACAAAACACTAGCAGCATTAATACAATGCTTGCCCATACCGTTATTGAAATAGCCAGGGGCACGACCCATTTAAAAACCACTTTCATAGCAATGGTTACAAGGTTGGCAGAAAAAAAAAAATCTAAGTCTATGCACCATTACTCGGATTACTTATTGCACAGGAAGCCGGATTTCTCTGCCAGCCTAGCAACCGTTGCTCTTAAGAGAATTTTTTAAATAGCTCATTGCGCAAGGTCAATTATTGATCAATTAATTATCGGCATGCTATCCAAATAATGAAATATTATGAATATATGTTCTTTCAAATGATGTTCTAACGACATTTCAAATTAATTATTCACGTATATCCCAATAATCTTACCCTTGAATCTAATATATTGACAAGATAATCTTCATAAGCCCAGTGATCAATTCCAGTCTCACTGTCAATGGCGCTATTAAAGGAATGCTTCTACTCATTCGCCTTGGAGGCTATTAAGTTACTAAAAGTTGTCGCTAGATCACACCAGCTATTATTGGATGTGTTGAGGGTCGTTGATCAGTGACGGTACTTCGGTTAATCTCTTGTGGAGCGGCGCGTCGTCAGAAGAAACCAACTCTGGGAACAGCTCTTCAACAACGTGATCCAGCAATACGTAGGAGAGCTGCAAGCAGAACAATATGCGTCCATCATAAACAATTATTATTCGCTAGTATCTCTTTATTATATGTTAATCTTTTTTATTCGCCAGCGAGGGCAGCACAGCAACAGCATCATAAACGGATCCTTGCACCATTGGTGCATTAACTTAAACAAAGTTAGCGCAGAAAGAATAAGTAAATCACAACAGCCTGTATCTTTGGCTTATGGGATTTTCATAGTTCACTAATACTTTGAAACAGGCTTCGCAATGGCGAAGCGTTGTGGCCGAGTGATCTAAGTCGCGGACTTCAGATTGCGAGTGTGGCAGAGAGTCGGTTCGATTCCCGGCCGCGGCAAAACATTTTGAGTCACTTCGTGTACCCTTGGCAAAGGTGCTTAATTTCGTCAGCCCTGCAAATAATCATCCATTAGGATGGAGTGCAGTGGAGAAGTTGAAGTTGAAGCAATGTCAGAGTGAATCAGGGTAGTGAACGTCTGAGAATAAGCAAAAGAAGTATTAACTACATCGTTTCTAAATTTAATTTGTTCAAAACCAGAGTTATGTATTTTTAACATATTCTACAGATCATAATTTGATTCGAATGTTAAGAGAGCAATATTTCCAGAACAAGATAATTCATAAATCAACATAAATTAAAGCTTATTTTCAAGTAGAGACATGCAACTAAGGAACTCATATATGACTAAGACTCTAATTCAACCAAAAAAGCACATATTAGCATAAAAAAATAAAGCCTGATAGTAGAGCTTATTTATTGTCCAGAGGCTAAATTTGAAATTGTGTGTATACTAGTAAATAAATGGAAAAAGCATGCGATGAATACTACAGCAATGGCAATATTTCATATTTAAATCAAAAATGATTTGCAACTTTGCATTTAAAAAGATTCCACACAAATTTACCTATATCACTTAACCGTTTGGCATCAAAAAATTATAGCTGAATATACAAATGGATACAATTGAAGAACTTCAGCACTATCAAAGCAACTACCCCCAATTTTTCATCGCTATGAAATACAAGATTAACTTTAAATTACATAACAAAGAAATATTTATTGAAAGAAAATCATATTGACTTGAATTTTAAAATATGATTTTGAGCACAAAATTCGGCTAAGAAACAACTGAAACCTGTTTATTGAGCCTTGGCTGCTGTAAGAACTCAAATATAAGTTCAGTTCCAGCCTTGTGACTCGCTGCACCAATGGACTGAACGAACACCCCTGAAACACGCAGCATCAGCACACAAACATGAATTAACATAATTATTACACACAGCTGATACCCGGCGATACTAGGGGCTGAAAGGGCTGTTATCAAATTACCAGCGTAAAATCAGTGAAGCGTAAAATTTAAAAAAGCCACTCGGCAAGTTAAACCGAAGACTGCCACGCAAAGCCCCCTGTGCTAATTAAGTGAACTGATTCTTAGAGTCAGTAATTTAACTAAAGTTAAGATTTTGATTCTAAATCAATATCTCAGTAGCCAATCACATCGCGTGAAATAGATTCTAGATTCAAATCTCACTGAGCCGATTGGTTGGATGACGTACAATGATCTCGGAGCTAATCTCAACTTTTTAGTGAATAATTGGGAACAAGAATCAATTCATCAATATATCGCAACGAGCCTATTTAAAGAAATCAAATTAAAAACTATGAGGAGCACTGTACTAACATGGAATGTAGTCCTTCAGCTCTTGTAACGCAGTGTCGTGCCTAGCCTTGTGCTCCTCATCGGTTCTATGCAGCAAATCAAAACGTCCAGAAAAATAGTTGTGAACATAGAAAATAAAACAATCAGGGTCTGATCTGGGTCTTGAAATAAATTTGCCAAAAATCTGCCAATAGACATTTTTTTCGCCAAGACGTTCTTTTTCGCCAAATTATTTAAACATTTGTTTCTTTTGGGAGCACTGAAATATATATCAAATATATTGCTCTGCTCATCACAATAGAGCCAGTAATTGAACATCTAAGCACAAAGAAAGAATATAAAACTCGCCAAGGGCTTTCACCAAATGGAAAAATAATTCGCCAACTGCTCCACAAAATTTTTTTTTGGCGACTGTCAGATCAAGCCCTGAAAACAATTCAACAACACACAGATGCGCATAAATGTGAAAATAAACACGCGATGAAAATAGCCTGATGTGTAGAACATTATAGCATCTATATTAATCAATCGAACGACATACTAATAATTACATAATATTAATTACTTAGGAGAAATGATTAAATTACAGGGAATTGGAAATGGTATTGATTGTATCCAACCCAGGGAAGAGAGAAGGTTTTACTTATAATTATTTTGAGGAAAATGGGGCAGGGGGAAAAAAAAAAGGATAAGATTACCTTGGAAGGTCTGAATCAAAGAATAAAGCGTCTGAAACCACAACACCAAATTTCAACTGACTTCAAAAATTCAAAATAAAAGAGGTGATCCTGACCATATGCACAATACAAATCCACAATACACAAAATTCTGTATAAAAAAGGTATGACAAATAGGCTTTGTCATGTCGTGAAAATGTGTAAAAGTCAGAGAATCAAGAGTGCAAGAAAAATATTTTCTTACATGTTCACAAGTGCTGCAGTTAAATTACACATCACAAGTATGTGTACAGCGTGTGGCAATGCCATTACCATCACAATCTAAACTATGCGATAGGCTATTTATAGATTCGCAACAAATTAAAATAATTAAATGAATATCAACGAATGAATTGCCAAAACCGTAAATTGCTGATCGATGCTAAAAATCTCTCATGTAAAATGTTTGATATGCAAATATCAATTCAGAATCAGACCTCTGAGAAGGTGTATGATCTTAACGACACGCTGTTCTGTCAGAACTCTCTCCAGACGGTGACCCAGATACCAGTCGAGATACGTATCGACGGTGTTCCGGATGAGAATACGAAACAGCAGAAACAGCCTCAGCAGCCAGACCGGAGCGAGGTACACGTGGAACACTGCGGCAAGCAGAAAAAAACTGAAACTAGTCAAAAGCAAGAAAATGCTCAATTTTGTTAGTGACTAAAGTTTGAAAACCTGCGAATGTTGAATAATTAAAGAATTTAATCCATTGTGTGGTTAGGTTCACTGCTGCCAAAGCTGTAGTTAATATGAATTCTGCACCATTCTTTTCTTTAATTCATAACTTGGACTATATTTATTTTCCCGGAATGCTTCCGGACAAAAACCATCAGAAATTGATGCAACAGATAATACCTATTTATCTAATTCATATTCGGTGTATCATATGAATCGCTGTACAATAGTCATTACTAAATTATCATGACCTTAAGCGCTACGATTCATTTACTCCTCAATTATCCATACGCCATTAACTAGAATATAATTTTGTTTACAAACATTATAAATCCAATTTACGACAGTGGTTGGTCACAATTTACCGAGGTAGAGGATGGTGTCGTAGACACTCGTCAGATGCTCCATGGAGGGTCCGTCGTTATGCTCGACCCCCTCCGACCCCCCCTCCCTTGGCGCGTCGGGGTTGGACGCTCCCGGGGGGCGCTGCAGGTCTATGTTAGCGTTGTTGTTGTACAATGAGTTGCACATCTACAAGAGAGCACAGGGTCGTGCAACGTTAGCAAGCAAAGTGCTGAGATGCTTACTAAGCAACAAAGCGTGACAATTTTATTATCTCAAATAATAAAGCAATAAAATGGCTGTGTCCATAAGAAAATGAACTTGATCGCGATTGGTCATTTTACATAAGTGATTGCGTGATTATCTATATCATTATACGATATAGTGTGTAATGGGCGATAATGACGTGAATTGAGAACTCTATCGATCCATTTAGCTTGCCGACTGATCAAGTTCAGAGCTGTAGCTCAGTGCTGAATTCACTGAGACCGCTGAGCTCAAGCGCTTGCTAACTTCACAGTCACACTCCAGTTGTACTAATACAGATTTGGATTACGTGTTATTCTGTTGGATTATAATATTACCCATTGCCTACAATAAGACAAATGCCCGAATAACTTACAAAACAGCAAAGATTGCAAACTCAGAAGCGCTTCAGAATAATATTTTAATACATGTATGGTAGTTTGATAGTGCATTTGACCGAAAAAATGAAGCAAATGTCGGTCATAAGAATATTTGTGTAATCAATCAATCAATCAATCAATCAATCAATCAATCAATCAATCAATCAATCAATGTCGGACAACTTATATAGCGCCATAACATGACCCAAGTTATCTCAAGGGCGCTCTACAGCCACACATACCCATTCTATCAGTTCAAGCTACTGTCACGCACCGTCACATACGAGCAAATGATGAACAGAATGCTATGAAAGAGTCAAGCTCTTGCATATACACTAGACTATGAATAGGAGTGTAAATAGTTCAGCTTTTAGTCTCTCACTGAAGATGTCAAACGAGGGAGCCGACTTAACATGGAGAAGCAAGCTGTTCCAGGCCTCGGGGGTGGCCAGTGAGAAACCACAGTCTCCAAACTTCAATCGGCTGCAAGAACGCACGATGTTCTTGCTGTCCGTGGAACGAAGGCGCCTCTGTGACGTATTGTTGGCAGTAGGCACGACCAGAACGGTTAAATAAGATGGAGCACAGTTGTGAAGTGATTTGTAGACCAGGACGCACAGCTTATATGTCACTCGTTGTGTGAATCGCAGCCAATATAGCGAATGCTTTCACATTAGTCTGCAGCAAGCCTTCACATTGCTCATTGTCGTTTTAACGCATCATGGCATCAGTGTATCTATTTTTTACTGTTGATCTAGTACTATTTTCTAATTTTTTTAACATGAATATTTTATACAAAATCAATGTAGTCCAAATTTTGTTTTCTTCAGATGAATGTGTTGCAGAAAAAGCTCAAAATGTAAATAGATGTACCTTTTCGCTTGAAATTGAAATGGCATCAGCATCTTTCTCTTGCCATTGGCTGTAATGCAACAAAAAACACGCAAATCTAGCAAAGACTGATATTTAAACTCATGATCGCTTAATTAATATAAATGTCAGATTCCATCATCAAACAGTCAATGGTAAAGTGTCACAACTTAACTTATAATGAAATTTAGTAATCTGAATTTCCTTATATGTCGTACATTTAATACAATATACATCACACCATAAGCATTTGGCAAAGTTATTTATAGACTGAGTAATTTCTCAACTCACAAAGTGAAAACAAGTTTCAGGTTCATACCCGGGTCGCGCTTTCGGATTTTCGGTCGACAAAAGCAGAGATTTCAAGAATGGCTCCAAGTGTTGGCCTCTCTGTAAATAGTTATTCAACAATAGCCTCAGAAATATAACCACAAATCACCAAACTTTAGTTTCATCTGATTCAAAGTGTCACAGACCAATGATTCAGAGCCTTTGCTTCTATGTCATTTATAAACTCTCTCAAAAAAATACATTGGATTACATAATATTATACATAGTATTTTAGATTTGTATCGTATCTAATATTTAAATTGTATACTACTGCAGAAAAAGTTATAAGAAAACAAAAATATAGCATTTAATTTTTCACATAACTAAGCCAGGTTCAGCCATTTCAAATTCATTGTTTCACTTTCCACATTCTTAAAGTCAGTTCAATAAGTTAAATTTTGAAAGGCATTAAATATTCCCACAAAACATACATCACACTAAAACATTCAAAAAGTTTAATGCCCAAACCAATACTGTATGTTCTTCCTATCGAGTATTAGATTTCTAGTTTAACATGGCATTACATTGAGGTTAATCTTCTTGCAACATTTTTTAACAAACAATGATTTTAGCTCATTTATCAACAGTTACAACAAAACTGATCTATCATTAAGTACAAGCAAAAAACATGCAGCTAAAATTAGAGAAAAGTTAAAACGGTAGATTCAGGATATAAATCATACGAATTGAAACATTCTTCAATCTCGTTGCGTAGTAAACACTTGCAGATCCAACTGCATCAAATGCTATAGCTTATATCACGAACCTCTTTCAGAAGCTTCATTGCTCCGCTCTTAACTCGTTTTCCTGCAAAATATCACTGAAGCTCAATCACACAAAAACTAATTAGTCGGCTGCGATTCATAAAAATACGCTGTTAGAAACTAGCTTACAAAAACTTAAAAAAAACTGTTGCGCATTTAAATTTCCGCATTTAGCAGAACTCGTTAGCATTAAAAGAATTACTGCTGGATGATAATAATTACAACATTCTATTCTCAGTTATTAAGATTAAGTTTTTATAAGCTTGAGTGAACAATATTTAGAAGTAAAGTACTACTTTGCTTACAATCAGCAAGAAATTACAAGAAAAACATATAGAATGACATCAACAGCAAGTGTTAAAGACATCAGAAACATCTATTATCAATCTATTCAAATACCATTATAAGTCACATTCCATCAACACAAAACTTAAAAACATTGATAGCAAGAACTATTGATTAAACTCATACATAAAATGCACCGTATCAGCAATCGTCCACTAAATTAAAATTTCACAGTATATCTTGAATAACAACAAGACCATGTCAGAGTTCACGGTACCAAGGTTAACGTCGAGGAACCCAGTAGTGAACTCCTGTTCCGATCTGAGGAAGCTGTAGACTAGCTCACTGCCTCGCAACACAGGCTTCGTCAGCAGTTTCTAGCACATCGACAGATATCTGACACCAATGATCAGTGATGCATAGCGTTAACTTTAAGTTACGTTCAGTTTGTTTGTTTTGTAGTGTATTGTAGTGTTTTGTATAGTAGTGTGTAGCACAAAGACTATATACAGTCCGGTTTGGTGCAAGGGAGCCCGTACAGAACCGCTCCCTCTTTTACGACTCGCCCGGGAAGCTCTGAACTGCAAGCCAATTCTTTGTTCCCCGGCCTGCAGGGGGTCCGCACTCCACAGACCAGTAGCGTGCAGGTGTTGTATAGCGTAAACTTTAATGTAGAGTTACATTGAGTGTTCAACGCTGGATTCCATGTTCCCAGAATCCGATTTTAAACATTTAATGCACACTCTTTTTGCGTTCCAAATATCAATGTTCCGACGAGTGTGTTGTTCCCGTAAGGTGATTATATGGTGGTTATATGGGAATACGACTGCGAATACACAATGTAGCATTTTGTTCAATATAAGAATACAGTCGGCTCTTCAAAGTCTCCCATGGATACATGCACGGCTTGATCTGCCAGTCACCAAAATCGCCCCAAAACAACATTTGAGCAGTTGGCAAATATTTTTTCAATTGGCAAAAGCAATTTGCAAAGTTTTCATTGATCCTTCGTTCTTAGAGGCTCAATTACTGGCTTTATGGTGATGAACAGAGCAATAATTTTATATATTCCAGTGCACTCTATGGGAACAGCTGTTCAACAAATTTGGCGGAAAAAAGTATGGCCTGGCAAAAAATAAAAATTGTTTTGGCAAATTTTTGGCGAATATTTTGCAAGACCCAGATAAGGCCTTGTCTTCAACTAAGTATGATATTCAACTAAGTATGATCCTCAACTAAATATGATTCTTAACTATATAAGATCTTTAACTTAATATGATCCTCAACTAAATACGATCCTCAACTAAGTATGATCCTCAACTAAGTATGATCCTCAACTATATATGATCCTCAACAAAGTATGATCCTGACCTATATAAGATCCTGAACTATATATGATCCTGAACTATATATGATCCTCAACTAAGCATGATCCTCAACTAAGTATGATCCTCAATTAAGTATGATCCTCAATTACATATAATCCTCAACTAAATATGATCCTCAACTAAATATGATCCTCAACCAGGACTTGATTTACCAGACGTGAAAATCGTCAAAAAATGTTTTTATTGGCAGCTGGCGATTTTTTTTTCAATTTGGCGAAAGCCCTTGGCAGTGTTTTTATTGATATTTCGTTCTTAGAGGCTCAATTACTGGCTTTATGGTGATGAACAGAGCAATCATTTTATATATTCTAGTGCACACAAAGGGAACCACTGTGCAACAAATTTGGCGAAAAAAAGTATAGCCTGGCGAAAAAATTATTGTTTTGGCGAATTTTAGGCGAATTGTTTTGCAAACCCTGATCAGGCCCTGGATACATGCCACAAAGACTTTCACAATCACTTGTGAAAGTCTCATACTGCATAAAGCCAAAATGCACAAAACTTATAGAGAGCAGGTAGTATTGTCATTTAGTGATAGTGAATTCTGCTGGTGTAGTACAATCAAAGCGTAACATTTATTGAGGTAAAAGATATGATCAAATATACAATACAACAAAAATTAATAAACATTGCTAAATTGAACGACTGAAGATCGTTACCTGGAGATACATTTCAAAGCCTTCACGTTGCGACTCAAAGAACGCCTTGTTCTTTGTAGCAAACGTCTTCTTGGAAGGAAGCACTATATCATCCAAATCACCTACAACAAAAGTTCAACAAAGCACGACTACATAAAAGCCATCAAGAAAAAACATGATGAAAGATTGCCCTGAATTTTTTCCTACATACTAGCTTAAACCTTTGTTAAAGTATTTATCAATGTGGCCAAAGGAGAATAAATAAATAAATTAGCTCAATATCAAAATCTAATTTTTTTCTTATTCTACTCAAATCCTATGTATGTCCTATTCATGTTCATGTCCTTGTTAATCTTCTATCTTATCTTACTAGATCTACTCTTGTTCCAATTCACTGCCTTTGAGGTTTTTAGCATCACATTATTCAAAGTCATTTCACTAATTTCAGGTCTACCGTCTACCTCCATGCCTCTTATCATGGAGACGTTGATCTACCGCGTTTAATTACTCGTATATTCAACTTCAATCATTATGATTCCCTAGTCTAGCCTGCCTTCAGCAAATTTAGTAGTTGTTGAGTCTTCAGCCGCAACTGACAGACTTAAGGCTGTATTGAGATTGCACGCCACCGGTGAAAGGCGGGAAAAGGAAAAGAAACCAACCAATTTCCTAGGGGAGGGTTTTGTCCATCTGCTATGCCCAGCCATCAAATCCATCACATTTTTCTTCTCAACCTCATAATCCGTACCCAACATTTTCATACTCATTCAGACCTTTTTTTCCGAATATGACACAGCTAGTCAGTCAGCTAAAGTCGTATTTTTCTCTTCACCATCTCATACACTGCCCTTATTTTCATCCTCGCTCTCAGTTCCACACTGAAAACTAGAAATAAAAGTTAAGTCTCATTTAATGCTAAAACTTACCGTGAAATTCAGCAAGCTTCTGCTCGAGAACATAGAACTCGTTGTATCTCCTAAACATCAAACATAAAAAATAATGCTTTGACAAAAATTGTTCATTAAATTTTACATCTTGAAACAGAGAAATAGAAACAGACAACCTGCATTCTAATAAAATATCAGTATGCTTATTTCTTAAAAGCATCAGATCATATGCATACTTCTTGATTTACTCAAGATACTCATTTCTTAAAAAAATCTGATTAAGTTCATTTCTGAAAATACAAAATTATTAAATTAACAAAAATACCAAACTACTAAAAAGTAATCGTACTGACCTATCTATTTTCCAATCAGAAGGCTCCGAATCATCTATAAACATCGACCAGTAGTTGACTTTAGAGGCTTGTCGCACAGCTAGTTAACTCAACGATTATTTATTCTAAACGTATTATGCCTAAAATTATTTAACAACTAGTTTATGAGTTTCAAGGTCCATTAATAAACTGTTTAGTATAAATAACAAAAACCACAGATCTCGTACAAGTTTTACAATGATTCAACAATTTTACAATGATTCTTCACAGATACGTTTGCTTTTAAAAATTTAACATTCTAAAACTAACCGAGGTCCTCAACAGCGTGATCTTAATCTTAGAATGATGTTAAACTCTCACTTCATACAAATAACTTCACCAGCTTATTCCATTTAAATGCGTCATTTTTATTTCATGCATGTGTCAAACGGAAATGCAGGTGTCCTAAGGTGAGCTCAGCGAGGACAGAAACCTCGTGTAGAGCCAAACAGATACAGTGTATGAATAATTTCAAAAAACATCACAAATTTGAGTGGAATCTCCAAAGATTAAATTAGGAAGGCCTGCTTTGCTAAAGATGCATAAATACACCCGTGAGGTTTGTGGCTCTTTAGGGTGTACACGAGAAATTAACGTAGTACACAGTGACTTAAAAAACCATCAATATTTCAGTTCTGGCAAAGATAAGAGCGAGCTTAAAATAACTTAGAAAGCGGTCTAAGCAGGCAAACGATGTAAACCACACGCTCACAGCTAAACAAGGCATGCTTTATTTATTAATTGAAAATCATGAAAATGTCATGTAATATACAAAAAATATCACTCAGGAGATTCAAAAAAAGATCATTTTTCATTCAATTATTCGAATCTCTCTAACGAAGGCAAATGATCCTTTTCTAAGTCACACCAATACTTAAAAAGTAGTGAAAAAACATCCAACAATAATCATGATGCGAGTCATACCAGTAATACCAGCACACATGTATCCGGTACCAGTAACCATTGTGGTTTCACAGTGCAGGGCTCTTTCAAATAATAAATTGTAGTCAAACCATTCAATCATTCAGTGTAGTCAGATGAAAGAAGAACAGAAACAGAGCTAGCAGTCATAAGCTTCTGCACAAAATATCCTCATGAATAAATATGATACCATAAATCTAAAACCATTTCATACTTATTTACCGCCCGCCACCAGAAGCCAATAATTGTCTTCAATAATTGTCTACAATCCCACGCCTGTAGCCAGGGCCGGCATAAAGGCCCCCCACGCCCCCCCCCCCCCGGGGCCCACTGGGGGGAGAAGCATTTAATTCGACAAAGAATCACTGTTTGTGTCTTGTTTTTGTTTTTTGTATTTTATAGACCGTGTGTAGCACACAATGGTGCTATATACGTCCGGTTCTGTGCAAGGAAGCCCGCACAGAACTGCTCCCCCTTCTTTAGTCGCCTTTTGCGACTTGCCCGGGGAGCTCTGGGCTGCAAGCCAATTCTTAGTTCCCCAGCCTGCAGGGGGTAAATAATCACTGCGTGAAAAGTCTTGTTCAACTGCTATGTTTTGTCAAGATCTCTGAGGGGGCCCACTGGGGTTTATTTGATTCTAAACTTCCATCAGCAGCCCCCCCCGCCGGTCGTCAATTCAGTATGGAAAAAAAAGCAGCGAGGGGAAAAGAAGTTTCAAAGTTTCTTCAGAGAAAAAAAGGATTTTGAGTGGCCGTAAATAAAAGTTGTGGTGGGGGGGGGGGTGTGGAGCCCAGAGAACCCTAGCTCCGGCCCTGCCTGCAGTCATACTTACCATTCTCATCATCATCATAGTCCAGCTGCGCAAGCTGCCGTCGCTTCATTTTCTCACGCAACTCTGTTCGCCGAAAAAACCAACAGGGGGGCATTACAACGTCAAACTTATCAGTAACTGCCGACACACGTTGTTAAATTAGAGGGAAAGAAAAAACAAGAAGATATTGTGTCAGTGTGAGGAATAAAAGAATCAAATGAGTCAAAAATTTCAAAAGAAGCAAATGAAAATTCCATGTAGAGTACAGAAAAATGTATAAAGCAACAATCCACATTCACGATAAGCAACAACAACAATGCTATGCGAAGATGCAGTTCAATTTCTCCCAATACTATTACACAATATGCAAGTCTGTTACGTTGAAAACCTTCATTGGAGTAATACATGTGACATTATTGACAGTACGTTTCAAACTCCATTATGTCAATGGTTTCATGGAATAAGTCATACGTCAAAGGGTTTTGACAATATAGGCCTACAAAATTAACTAATTTGCATTAATCAACAATGCACAATTCATAGAGATTCTATATAAAGCACCGGTACTAAAGGACAGTACTTATATGCAATTCAGTAGATAAATATCAAACTAAATTTAGTTTATAGTATATAATATAGTATATAGCACTAAATATAGTATATAGCACTAAATATAGTATATAGCACTAAATATAGTATATAATCTAAACATGGTATATAGCGCTAAATATACTATATAGCGCTAAATATAGTATATTGTGCGGACTATATACCAAATATTAGTGTTATTATTACTATTTATTATTACTATTATAATTTTATTAACATCAAACATATTTACATAGCATGACAACAAAATGTCAGTGTTCAGTCCGTGCAAATTCATCACAAACATTTACGAATTATTGATTAGGGGCCCACGGCTAAGCAAAAATCGAGCTATAACAATGTGAAATTAAGAGTGTCGATTATTTAGACAGAGGGTTGGAGGGTACTCGGCTTATTGATAATAATGATTATTATTAATATTATTTAATCATTATGGAGATCGTAAATGGATTATAAATGAAGCTAGTCTACAGATTTATATAAGAATTGAATTTTATATCAAACTAAAATTTAGGTTTGATAGACCTCAACTAAATTTAATTAAATTCAGGAAATTTTTAAGGCAGATCATTCTAAAAATATTTAAAAAAAATTGAACTATGGCAAGCAACTTCATTTCAAGCTTCTACTGCATCCATCTCAAATTCTTAACATATCAATCTAAAATCAGCGAATGTGAAAAATTATTAATTAAAAATTATTACATTCACAGACTCTCACAAACACAAAACTACCATCAAATCATGCCTACTGTAAAACATGAAATTTTAGCTGCATGTGATTTTGGCAGTTTTGCCGCTTAAAATTTTTTCTGCACTTAATTCTTGTGTTTTTGAGGATTGCCCATTTTAAATACCTTCTGCAGTGCTATTTTCGCGCCTGTAATTGTTATGAGTTTTGTCGAATAGCGAATTTCGCCAATATTACGTGCAGGATTATTGTTTGTTTTTGTAGTTTAGAGACCGTGTGTAGCACAAAGACTATAAGCACTCCGGTTCTGTGCAAGGGAGCCCGCACAGAACCGCTCCCCCTTCTTAAGTCGGCTTTTACAACTCGCATGACATACATGGTAGCAAAAATTTCTTGTTCTACAGTAGTCTTCAATCAGAAAACCAAAACGACACCGCATACACCAGCCACCGAAAGCAAGACTGGCTAAGGCCTGAGCTTACTTTCCAAGACGTCGACGCGTCGTATGTGAATGATGAACACAAAAATCGTCTTCTTTGGGTTTTCAGGGTCGACCTTGACCTTCACCTCTGGGATGGTAACCCTCCACGCGCTCAGATTCCTCAGTGGAACATCGTTGAGCATGAGAGAGGGAGATGGCGTCTCCGGCTGATCCTGACGACAGCCAATCAGAATTTATCTTTCTCAAATCAGGCGTAAAGAATTTATTCTGTAAGCGATGTTATTGATCGATTTAGTAGCAGAAAAAATCATCTCATAGTTGTTAATAAACAAATAAAATAAAAGAAAGACACTTGAAGACGAAAAACACCAAAATTTAAAAGAGCTCGATAAAGTGCGTGTACTGACATCTGCTAGATATAGAGGATTCTTTTCCGCTATAGAAGGTTATGACAATCTTGCAGAACTGTGTCGACTGACATACATGCAGAGATAGAACAAGGATCATTTCGACATGTTTTGAGACAAAAAAATTCTACTGTAGTCAATGTCATTGATCGAGAACAAGTTATTTTTCTCTCGTCTAGTCGTATCCTATCAATATCAAGTATGATCAGAGCTCAGCTTAAATAGTTTGCTAAAAGAATGTAATTTTAACTTCAACCCACAAGTGTCTTAAATAAACAATTTAGGCTAAGAAATATACTGTATTCTATCAGCAACAAATATCAGCAAAGCTGCCAAGTGTATGTCCGCTGTCTAAAGCGATGAACCGAACTGGAGGACTTAAGCATTAAGTATATGGCACATACACGGTATACACGTGATACCAACTCTATAGCAAGATAATTTTGTTAAACTTGTCGATATAGGCGCACATACCATATTATGCATGCTAGCCTAAAGAAGCCTAACAAAGGCATTGAATGATAAAAAAGCCAGTGACATCTAAACGTAAGTAATCAACATACCGCATGCAATAGACTTGTTGACTGGAGCAACTCATGTTTCTGAACAATATGTACATTCATAGCGAGTTTTAAACGTTAGCACAAAATCAACATGTTAGCTAAAAAAAACTAAGAAACTAAATTTAATTAAGAAGGATGTCATATAATATACTCAGGCTTGGATCAATAAAGTCACATGCAAAATCCACAATGGTGCGGTATTAAAAAGTATAAAAACCAGTATACAGAACTCCATAAGCCGCTGTGACAGTGGTCACTCAACGCTAAGCTCAACAAACTACAATTCAGTTTACAGGAATAAAAACATAGCAAAACTTCCATGCTTAGTTGAATATAAATATAAGTAGTGTGCGTGCATGATGAGTATTTGACGCTTTTTATAATATCTGCATAACTTCTCAGGAGGCTCATCAGCTTCAATCTACGTAGATCCGGTTAATCATATATAAGATTCTATATGTCAGTGACTTATACTGAATATAGAGCTGAGGTTAGCTTTTAGCTAAAAAGCCGAGGTAAGCATATTAGTGAACTTGAGAAAGCTTTGCATAACACAAACACAAATTTCTACTTCGATAATGAACTCACACGGAAAGTCTCATCTTTGCATCAAAAGAAAATTCAATAACCATTAGCCAAAAAATTCTATAAAAAAAGAGATAACTACCAACTAAAACGATAACTTCAAACAGTAATTTAGGCCATCACATGCGTAATAGAATGATGCTAGAAAAAATGATTTAAATACATAACGAGTATTTTATAACTTTCTTTCTGATGGATAACTGGACTGAGACAAAAAATAAAATAACACAAAAACAGAGCTTGGAATTATCCATTGTGTCAGTACAGACCACAGTAGTGAAATCGGAATCCTCAACAGCGTATTCGATGTCATCACATAATGGTCGTCCCTCAACTGAAAAAAGTTTGTCTAACAAAGTTGAGCACTGCTGTTATCTATAGCGTTAATGACATACTATAAAGTTAATGTTATACCTGATGTGAAGATTTCAACTTCTAAAGATTAAAGCCCCCTTCGGAGCCTATAGCCTACATAAAAGATATAACTATATGAAATAACATGCCTGCATATAATACAGCGACAGTTCAAAATATATACATATTATATCATATTATTCACTTAATATATACATATTAAGTATATATTTAAGTTTTAAGTATATAAGTTTATAAGTATATATATTTAAGTTTTAAGTATATTTTTTATTTTAAGTATATATATGTATATATAATATATATACATATTATATTCACTTAATAACCG
>JAQIWG010002154.1:0-21371 GCA_034695025.1 Chamaedrilus cognettii | reverse complement strand
GTATACATAGGCCTATATTTTGACCTAGCAGTGTGTTATGTTCAAGGAGGTGACTGAAAACACCATCAGCTATTTTACTGCACGATGTAGATGCATATATATATATATATACTGTACGATGCAGATGCAGATGACAACATCTGAAAGGACCAGGTCTCAAATTCTTGATTCTGATTTGACGGAATAATGTGCCTGTCATCTAAATAAGCAATCATGTATTGTATATCTTACTCCAAATTTTGTAGTGTTATATAATTCTAGCGTCTCTGGGATTTGCGTTGGTTTTCTCTGATAACCCAACACTCTGGTGAGCGTGCTCAGCAATATCACGTTTCGACTTGCATTTTTGTTATGACAGAGTTTAGAAGTCATGTTTCAGCAGTGCTCAGCTACGTTCTGAAAGGTCTCCTTGTGCGATCCATAGTCGTTGATGGTAGTATTTGACGTGCAACGCGATCGACAGCCTACACAATGCTTCTGAATAATTGAAGCTCTTTCGCCAAGCTTAGTGATGTGAAGAAGTTGTCCGTCTTGACCCCATTCATTATCTATAGTGATCGCTAATACCTCTCTCATCTTCGTGCTACAACGAGATAGTGTTTCACAAACATGTAAAGGATTAAAGATTCTAGACATTTGGGCTAAAATATGCATTATGGATATATATTCGGAATTGCTAATTACATTCAAAATTACATTTGTGAAAATTTGACAAATTTAATTTAATTGTCAACCCCTTCGTCAGACGAGACGACATATATAGATTATTTTATCAATCAACAGCAATCAAGCGGCAGTAGGCGCAAAACTAACAGTGAAATTAGCGTGAACTATGCTGTTATATATAATAGGGGTCAGATTGACCCCTCGGTGATTCTAGGGTGGACGGGGGAAATCTCTAAAACTGTGAATCCTCCAGATTTGAACCTATGGCAAAGTGTGTGCTCCCTAAAGTTAGGAAAAGTCATGGAATAACAGAGCATGGGGTCTAGGGGGTTTAGAGCCATGCACCTCTAGGAACAAAAGGGGTCAAATTGACCCCTTCGGTAGTTCTAGTGTTAAAAGAGGAGTAGGCCTACAGTAGGCCTACTCCACCATCGTCCTTTTTTACGAGTAATGCTACTCCTACCCATTTCTAAATCCGAGTAGAATTTCCCAAAAAACTTCGTTTTTGGAGTACTATTACTACTAAAGTTATCCATGGATATAGCTGGCCTACAGCTTAGTGAAATAAATTATTTGCTTACAAATCTCTGATTTAAACGTAGTAGGGGATGAGCCGCTCAGTTTCGGACTCAGGAATGACTGATCGCAGCCGCATCCTCGCTCGACGAGCCGGTCACAGACACGAGCGCCACGAGCCCCGCGTAGGGGGTGTGGGAGGTGTGGGGGGTGTGGGGGGTGTGAGGGGTGTGGGGGGGGTGCGGGGTGCGGGAGGTGTGCGAAGTGCGGGGGGCCAGCACGCGGAGGAGCCGGAGCCGAGGGTGACGAAAGGTCACCGGCACCCGTGCGTCCTGCCTGAGATCCTACAGACGAGGTGTCTGAACGCGGGCAGGTGCTTCGCCATTCACCTGCACAAGGGAATGCGTCTGGCCGGCTGCAGGTGAACAAGATTGAACAAGAAATATAACTAACCGAGACTTTGTGAACTAATTTGGTTGAACTAAATTAGTTGACCTTTGTTGGACTAACTGTGTTGAACTAACTGACCGTGTTTAACCAACTTTGTTGAACTACATGTAACTTTGTTGAACTATCTTTGTTGAACTAACTGGATTGAACTAACTTCGCTGGAGTAACTTTGTTGAATTTGGTTGAATAAATTTGGCTTAACTTTGTTGCATCTGCTGCAGATGTTTGCTATAGTTGGTGTTTGCTTTAAAAACTTTTGAAAATTTAACTGATCACCTATTTGCTAGTTTGATGGCATGCTACAGTTGTCCGACCTCGTGGACGGGAGACCGCTGTGAGCAGAAGTATTTTGATTCGCAGCGATGTACGTATACGTTAATGACGCGATCTCTTGTCGTTTATCTACAATGTATAGATCAGTGGTGTCGAAGTGGCGGCCCGCGGGCCAAATGCGGCCCCCGACCTCCAAAAGTGCGGCCCGCGAGAGGGCTGATGCGGCCCGCAAACCCCGAGGGTCGTTTTATTTCCTTTTTTAGTCTTGCATGCAGTCCGCGACCCCTGAAAGTGCGGGCTGTTTGAGGGCTCATGCGGCTCGCCGTCCCCGAGGGCCAAAATGTGAGTATTGCATGTGGCCCGCGACGTTCCAACGTGTGGTTCGCTGGACACGTAATGAGATACACGATCTCAAAAATACGAATGCAGCTCGCAGCAATTGAACGGGCCGCGAAGGGCCGCCAAATGCGGCCCGCCTGCTAAAAAATTTTGACATCACTGGTATTCTTTGTTTGGAATTCTTGGAATTATTCGATTATTTGGAATTCTTGCGCACCCGATTGATTGTGTCACAACATTAACCTGGCCCTAAAGGCTAAAGCCTTATTAGCAGATTGAGCCTATGTAGTTTTGCGCAACACATTTAAGGTACTTGATCTTGTGCTTCATGATAATTTTTAACAAATTCCATCTAGCCGGGCAACAAAAAAGAGTGAGAAATAGCCTACTGAGTGACTCTTTAATGACCGTACATTATAGTTCAAATGTTGTCTACGTAAAAACTTAGCAATAACACTGCTAATTCGTCGATAAATACTCGCTACGAATCCTCCCGGCGGAGCTATTCGCTTCTTCTGGAATCCGCCAGGAGAATTTGTCTTTGACCTCAAATCAATGGTATTTGCATAACGTGAGACGGCATAGGGATCTGTCGCTGTGTAATTACGCGACCGACCACTGCGACCGTGTAGGATCGACGGGACGCCCACGCCTTCAATGCATAATAACCAATACAGACATCGCGATAGGGCTCGCGACGTTCCTCAATATAGAAAGTTGCCCAATATAGAAACGCTATTTTCAGATGCTAAGCCAGCTGAAGCCTTATGCATGTTCGATGCTTCCACGTGTGGAAGTTCGAAAATAGGCTTGCGCGACGTGAATGGGAAATGTCACTTGACGCCAGTAGTTAATGGTGGAGCACTTAGTTTTCTCTTAGTTAGCATTTACTCTCACGTTTTGGGATCGACTATAGTTTGATTTAATAACGCTAAGTGACGTTCGTGCTGAGCCAAGGATGCGCGAAAAACTTAAACTCGCTTCCAAAAATTAGGTTAATTCGAGGAGTAAATGGTAAAAACATTTCAGAATTTAAGCAAAAAGTGGGCAATTATTAATGTAAGCGAAAAGCGGGCTATTAAATGTTTGCTTCAGATTCTTACGCTTATGCACTTCAGTTCGTTTTCAGTTACTCAGTTTTCATTAGAATATAAATAATTCTTTGACAGCGCAATGTTTAATGAAATAATCATTGTACTTTATTTCATTGTAGCAGGCTATGAACAGGTTTTCAATGTAATACTATGCACAAAGCGTTAAAGGCGCGTTGTTTCTCTTGTTGTTACGCACAGGGAGAACGGTCAATCTGCAGACGGCTGCGATGAAGGAGGGATCGAGCGCCATGCTCCTGACAGCATTTTTTCTTCTTTTCGTCATCTACACACTGCTTAGGTTTGACACGCAACGTGTTATAACTGAAATGAATCGTGCAGTGAAGTGAACCAATAATGACTAGGGCACATAGTAAATATTTGTTAAAAGTTTGATTATTTTTGTATTTCTATTATTTGCAATTTTAATAAGATGCAATGTTTGAAGAGAAAAATAATATCTTATGAAGGATTGCTCGTAATAAACCCTAAAACCAATCAGTGCAATGTAATCTGTCAAGCGAGTCAAATGTATTCTTGGCTCATTTGTTATGCACAATATTGATACTGCAGGAAAATTAAACTGCTGCGATGGGCCCTAGATTTTTTATATTACAATTATTTTCCAAGAATTTAATTGTGAGTAAATTTTTGATGATTATAAGTGACGGTGACCTGGATGTTAAATTCAGACTAGGCCTAATATATCTTATCTAATTTTTCTTACACATCAAGGGCAAAAAAGTTAAAATTTAGTGACATTGAATGAAACTATAGTTCTGGGCTCTTTAATCAGTGATTTACACTTGTAACATAGCCTGCAATATTTGCATATTATGGCTCATGGCTTAAAAACTTTCCTGGCCATTTAAAAAAATGCAATCGCAGGATAACGATATTTTCATAGCAAGTGGAGTGAATCAGTAAAGTGATTAACGCCGAATAAGGTGAGGGCTCTTTGTGCGTACCAATTTTTCTAAAGTTATCTTGGCTTCTGCTCTAATTGAAGAATTCTGCATTAAACTCAAAGGCTCAAAACGTGGCTGAAGAATGTGGAAAAATCAAGCAAACCTCAAAACTTCTTAGCTCTTTGTACTCAGTCTTTGAATCTACTACTACACTTTGTATTTTTACTTTTACACTTGTATTTCGAGGACCATAAATTTTTTAGAAGCGCAATAATTCTTAGCTCATTAACAGCAAAACCCAAGTGAGTTTCAATCGCGTTTTTCAGTCAAATTTTCTGTAAATATTTCTATCCTCACTGAGTAGACTATTCGCGCTAGTTTTCACAATTAATTACGCTCTGGTTTGTGTTCAGATACCGAAAGAAGTCGTTATTTCTATCACGGCCGCAGCTGTTCTGTGGTCATCGAAGCGCGTGCATTTCGAAAGCCGATTGCAACACCCACAGGCGCTCTATGCGCGAGGAAAACGGTGAAAATATTGCGAACCAAACCGGTTCAACGAAAGATTTAGATTCGAAGGATTCGCTAACTTCTTGGTCGCTGGTTGAGGAGAGCGCACGAAATGAACGAAAAGGGACTCTGTCCGGAGACACGGAGAGCTTGCGCGTTGAAGAAAGATTGAAGAAACTTGAATACGAGGAAACTGAGTGCCAGTGTATTACGTCACTGCCTGGATCAACAGGGCGCACGACGTCACTACGTGAATCTACTGGGCACATGACGTCACTGTTTAGACCGACAGGGCGTGTGACGTCACTGCCTGGATCGACAGGGCGCATGACGTCACTACGTGAATCAACAGGGTGTATGACGTCACTGCCTGAATCTACAGGACTTGTGACGTCACCGCTTGGATCTACGGGGCTCGTGACGTCACTGCCTGGATCTAATGGGCTTAGACGTCCGACGCAGTTCATCGGTTCCAGCTTCAGGCAATGATTTGCCGTAATATTTAATCTGTCGTTTGATGTCGGCATTAAATAGGCATTATACGCTATCGTGATAGGACGGCAGTATCAACGACATTGTATCATATTACGCTTAATGTCACGCGGTTGAAGATAAACTAAATCCAGATTAGTTTGTATTTCAAATATAGTCTAAGAGAGACATATTGCAATTTTTCAGAGAGACATACTGGAATTTGTATAACCTTGGTAGCCGCCAGCTAGACTAGTAGTATAGTCGAGGTACTGACTGATGCGGGCAGCATGAGGTGATTGTCTGACCTATTTCAAACTGTTAGGCTTTTGAGGCTCAAAGTAACATAATATAGCAGACAATTTTTGCAAACTAATTTTTGTGCAAACATTCTTACAATTTTTTTAGTGTTTCCAATAAGTCAAATTAAAACAGAAACTTAATTCGTACCGGCATATCAATTTTCTTCTTTTGACGTTGTGATCAAATGATGTGTACAAGACTATGTGCTAATGATAATCATGGTAAACAGGCAAGGTGGAAGTTGTTAAGGATGTCACAGGCGCTGACAGTGATGTGATCAGCGGTAGGGGCAATTAAGAGCCGAACAGGCTTCCAAGCCCAGGGCCGTTGACTAACGGTGTGGGGGTTGAACCCCCACCGACATCTGAATAGGGGGTCGAATTATTTTGGATTTTTTGGAAGTTAAAGCCAGCCAAAAAGTCTATCTTGGACTTGGAGAAAGTTGGAGGCTATGAGAATGAGATGAGGGAGGAGGTTTTGTCAACAATTTTATTCATTTTTCTGAATTCATTCGCATTTTTCTCTTACTCTCAAAACATTTATTTCATATTTTACCATTTTGCATTTGGTCCTGAATTGCGCCGTCATGAAAGCTACACGGAATCGCCCGTCAAAATATCACTCTGAAGTCTCTAACAATTTGGTTGTCAAATGCTAGGCTACTTTTTCTTACACACTTTAAATATTTCATGCCATAGACCCATCTGATGCTGTAGGCTTAAGGTAGAGTTACATTGGATGTTTCAATGTTGGATTCCCAGCCATGTTTCCAACACGCGTGTTTCCGAAGCACGGTTCGGGAACACGCGACACGCTTGATTCCGCTTTGATTGTTCAATGTTCAGTTCAAAGCGATTTCTTCTGGCGAGACGCTAGTGGGAACATCGATGTTCGGAACACGCGAAAAGCGTGCACTACATGTACATGTAGGAGTTCAACGTCAGATTAACAGAACATAGAAGAGAATGCAACGTTGAACACCGAATGTAACTCTAGCTTTAGCTGGGTGTTACCGTTCTCGTTGTTAGAATAATGATAGTAGCAGGTGTTCGTCTACCCGCAAAGACGATGATTTGAACGCTGAGCTGCTGCAATCCAGTCTTTTGTTGAGTTTCTCCAGGTAATGACTCACTGGGAATGAGTAACGCCTCAGTACTTCTAGCGTTTGATGAACCTATATGTTATAGTGGGGCTAATTTCACTGCCCGTCAGCAGAATAAGCATGTAAATGTAATATGTTCGTTTAGAATTAATATTGTCGTTCACATTCAACTTGAAAAGCAGAGCCATGAGTGCGTGTGCATTTGTGTGTACCGCCCAGTAGCAATGCTTTTTTAAGTCCCTTTTCTCCTTTAAATCCAGGCGTAAAACTCATTTTTTCAAGTCCGCTTTCTGTATGTAGTCTGTTGCACTTCTCCCGCACCTACGATTCAAGCAACTGATGTTTTTCCATCTCCGTTTGCATGACATAATCTTGGTGCGTTAAAAGTGCAATAGACATACATACATCCATACATACAATGCTATTCATAATAGTGACGACCAAATGTAAAACGTACCTTAATAAAAACACATAATAATTGCATAGGAGTAAAATGCGCCTGCTGTCGCAAATACGACTGCCGCTATATACCGAAGGAGAAAGTTATATTTTGAATTAATTTTACAATACAAAAAGTAAATTATTGTGAAAATAATCGTTAGTTGGTAGAATCTGTGCTATACGATTAAACACCCCATTGCATACGCCAAGTTTCCAAACAAAATAATATTGCCGCGACTGAATAATTATTCATTAGAGAGATTAAGCAAACGAATAACGTTTTTGATTTCTTTCTCAATTAATTATTGCCGTTTCGCTTTTTTCATTTCTATCAGACGTTAATTTAAGAGTTTACTGCACATTGTGTGCAAAATCTTCTGTCTCAAGATGGTCTGCAAAATCCATTAGGCTTACGGATCTCTAAGGACCTTGATCGAAAATGGCCCATTCTTTGTTATTCAAAAGTCTTCCGAGAACCCCTGAAAGTGATTATGTTATTCTCAGAGAGATATTCGCATTGTTAGTTTGTTGTTGCAGACAAATGGACTTTGAGGAATTTTGTCGTTAACTCTGTACCGAACTGGGCGAGTTACAAATTCCAATCCTGTCAAATCGTTGATCCAACTCGCAAGTCGTGAGTTCACATCCGTGGAACTACAAATCACCGGCACATTTGTGTCACAAATCCTCCCAGCCGTGTCCGGGCTGTGTGAAATACCGATCTTGAACTGGATCAATCATCATTCAGAGACGATCAAACGTTAAACTAAAGTATTTCTTCGAACTCGAGCGCCTGTCGAATGCCACCGGTTATGAATCAATTTTTTATGAATGGCATGTGGGATTGTGGGGCTCGTATAATGCAGGTAGAAAGACACTGTTGCTACATTACAGATGCGCTATAAACACGGAGGCCCGTACAATTTCATGTACATATACAATAATTCGACAACAAGTAAATAAAGTTAATCGCCTAAAACGGTGGCACACTTTCTACTAGGCTTGTATTAGCAGATCAACGATCAGAAAATCGCAACGTAAATTAGCCTAGTTACTTAGCCCATGCACTATTGCGCTGTTAACTAAAAATTAACACTCAAAGAACTTAGCGATCGGCGATACGCGTACTCTGCGCGTTATACAAAGAAGCGTTTTGCGGCCGTAACAATATGACTAGCAGACTTTGAGTTTGAATGAGACGCTTTTTAAAATAATGACGAATGGTTTTTATAAAAGTTGGGGGGGGGGGGACCAAAACAATTGAGCTACAATAACTCAGCCGCCACTGAACGGATTTTGACAATTTTTCAGGGAACGTGCGGACTAAGCCCGGAAAATACAGCTTTGATTGAATTTTGAAAAATAAGAACTGTGCCCCCGGGAGCCCCCCCCCAGATTTTTAAAAACGTTAATTTTCACGGCATCGTGGGTAAAAACCTTGAGCGCTGCAATAATGAAACCAGGGGCGAAATATATATGCGATTGGGGAAAGCGTTCCTGGCTGAATAATTGATTTCGAAAATGTTAAGGGGGCCTGGGGGGGGGCATATCATGCACTTTTGCAAGAATCGTAATAGCGTTTTTATTATAAGTACGATTTGCTAGCTTTTTCTACCATTGTGTGGCACTTACTTGGGGCTAAACAGCACCCTATAAACGCTTTGACTAAATTTTGATATATAAGACGGGCGATCCTTTTTTTCATGAAAGTTGAGGGACAAAACCATTTAGTCACAATAACTCAGAAACCACTCAATGGATTTTTGTAGTTTTTTCAGGGAACTTGCGCCCGATAACCGGTAAATGTAGACTCGCCTTAATTTTTAAAATAATGAACTGTGCATCCGGGAGCCCCCCCCCCCAGATTTTGAAAATGTGACATTTTGACGTCATCGTGGATTACACGCTTGAGTGCTACAATAATGGAATGAGGGGGAAAACATTTTTCACTTCGGCGAAAGCGTTCATACTCTAAATTCTTTTTCCATATATTATGAGGGCCTGGGGGGAACACTTCATGCACTTTGCAAGAATCGCGATAACTTTTTCTTCTGTCCGACTTGGAAGATTTCCATGCCATTGTTTGCAACTTACTTGGGGCTAACAAACACTATATATCTTCTAAAATGAATTTCATATACAAGTTGTGAGAGAGGTTATTTAATTTGGGAGGAAGACCCAATTTAAACCATTGCGTCACAGTAACTCTGCCACTAGTGAACGAATTTTTTGACAGTTTTTTCAGAGAACATTCCTCTTTTGACTGGCACGTGTTTATTAGATTTTTCCTGTTTACCGCAGAAAATATATTCTGTTCTTGTTTTAGATGTTCGCCTGATGTTACCCATTTTCCAAAATGGGTAACCCCCTGCTGTACATTTCAGAACTCGTGTTTATCTTCTCGTGGCGGCCTGCGCGCACGCTGTTATTGCACGGGTACTGTGCTTCCGTCTAGTTTGTATTGTAATGCAAATCATCTGATTGTATGTTATTAATCGCATATTATTTTGCAATGTCAATTATGATATTGTAGGCCTATTCATCACATATCAGATTGCACTCATCATCATTTAATTGATTTTAAATTAATACAATATTAAGATTTGCCTCTTGGAATATCGTGGCTGTGAAGACTCAGACTTCAAACTCATTTTACTCGTATCTGCACTCTTGATCGGATCTTCTACGCATTCTCTTCCTGGTCAACGCGATCATGCTGAATGATGTTTAGGCCGAACTTAAAATAATTATCAGCGGCCGTCACCATTTTATACCACCGCTCATAAATCAGAAATCTAATGCAAAGCAGGTTTGATAAAAAAAATATCGCAATTAGCGTAGCCATGTGCGACTTGAGCAAGCGTATAGTGTACATGTACATGTTCATGACATTGTCTTGTCCAGAAGCTAGCCTGCTGGTTTTCCTGCGCGTGCTCTCGTTAAAAAACTTGCCAGTTGCGACTAAAGCAAAGACCTAGTGCAACGGCGTTCTGGATCCCAGTGTTCTCACTAGACATCTACGATTTTGCTCGGTGGACGTCAACAAACTGCTCGATGCTGCTCGATCAGCAGTGGTGCTGTTACAGTTACTGTATTCGTGACCAAAAAGGGCATTCAATGGATCCGGGAACTCCTTTATTTTTCTCTTTTCGTACAGAAGTCGCGAGCGGAAGGGGGGGGGGGGGGTTTGGTGCTGTGCCAACGGAACTTTTCAAAGTTCTTTTTGACCGTCAACATTTTTCAGAGGGTATTCCTTACAATCCATTTTGTTTTTAGGCAATTTTTTAAGGAAATTTCTTCGCCCCAAATTGACCTTCTAAGCCTTGCTTCAAAATCCATTAACATTTTTATAGATTGCATAGCAAATTGCCGATCTGCTTCATGATAGCTGAATCGCTCGATAATTGCTCGATTTTACCACTTCTCTACGCGCTACTCGATCTGCGTCGTTTTGCTCGATAATCGAGCAATAGCTCAACGAGTGAGAAGACTGAAACTTCTGGCACTAGGCCAAGACAGCACGCTGTGGGGGCGGAACTACTGGCCCACGCCGCGACTTCCAAGCTACATAAACAGCACCGCCGCGTAGAGCCGCCAGATTCACAGTCGACTCTGACACCTTTGAACGGTCGTGGACCAATAGGCCGGCGAGCCTATGTCGCTCAACTTCGTTTTCGATTTGACACCAATTTGCTAACGGATCTTTTTTATAAGATCTACAATTCATAATTAATCGGTTCCGGTTCTTCTTTGCAATCGACGGTGCGGTATTTCAAAAACTATTCTCAGAACCGAAGTCAGACTGGTAGCGAAGCAGATTGACATCGCTGTGCACCGTCTAGCGGCATCAGTGGGCCATCAGTGGGCCATTAGAGGGCCATCAGTGGGCCGTTAGTCGGGCATAAGTCAGGCATCAGTATCAGTCGATCGGGCATAAGGCAGGCATCAGTATCAGTCGGGCATAAGTCGGGACAAGCGAGCGGAGTGGTTGTGTGCCCTGCAGCCCTGCTGCTGCTGTTGAACAGTTGCTCGGTCCGTGTTTATGAGAGCTGAAGTAGCGCTGTACGACATAAACAATCGTCGTAAACAAGCGAAGCTCCAGTTGTGTACAGAGTGAGAAGCGAGAGGACTCATCGTCTGTGGGGAGGAGCCGAGACTCATCGCTGACTAGGAACCCAACGCGTCGTCTGGTTCCGTATAGGGTAAGCGATGCTCCCTTTATTTAACAGATGACTCACGTGTAAGCTGAGACATTGCCAATGCGCCAGGGCCTAGTAAAAGCAGCTTTTAAGCAGTTTGTTGTTTAATGCTCTCGGAAGCCGTTAAACAATTGGTGTTAATTGCGTTGCGATTAGGCGTACAGTGGTATTTACTTTAATCTAGCGAGAGTTCTAGATTTTTGTTTTTTGTTTTTTTGTACTTAGGGACAGAAGCGGACTGTATCTAGCCTTTATGTGCTACAGCACACAAGGGCTATTATATACAGTCCGGTTCTGTGCAAGAAAACAGGCACAGAACTGCTCTCCCTTTTCTTTCGTCGCCTTTTCAGACAAACCTGGGGAGCTCTGGGCTGCAGGCCAATTTTTTGTTCCCCGGCCTGCATGAGTAGAGAGTTCTAGACGTAGGGACGAGGCGCCTACACTGAAAGACTTTTTACAGTTCTCTCATAACTTGATCTTTTGCTTATCGTTTTACTTTAGGACGTTCAAAGCATGCAAAAGCTGTCACAAAATTAGTTATTGTGCGATTGTATTTAAATTTCGCATGTCGATGCGCCTCTTTCAGCGCTGCTGTCGATATTTATCTAATTTTTGAAAAATGATACGACGTTAAGCTCAATCTCACTGAGTACGGCTGTAGGCGCCTTTCCTCAACCCGTCGCCCTATATTATGATATGCAAGAATTTGAAACACTAGGACGATTGAAGACACTGCGTGGCTGTGTCATGTATAAAAAAGAAATTTAACTGAAATTATCAAAAGAAAATTATGCGTTATTGCCATTTCACATTGTGTTAATTCGAGTAAGAATAAACTGAATTTTTAAGAATCTTACTAACATTGAACAGAATTAAATTTCTAACGTCAAGCTTTGCTGTTGAATTTGAATTTAAATAGAGTAGTAAATAGGCCGCTGCATGTCACTCTATGTTATGTTAAAATCTGTCACACAACAACAGAAGATAGATTCTGAACATATATAACATATATTTGAAGCTTTGCAGTTATAAATAGCCATATTTTATGGAGCCTAATTTACAAAATGCAACTTTTTAACGCTCTCTATTTGCAGAAGCGTCACGAAGTTGTCACGTGCCTCCCAAATTTGCAGCCCCGTTCAAAATTAGTTGAGCAACCAATGCATATTTATTAAAATTGCCGCGCTTTTTGTATCAGGTGTTCGCAATTATTGCCCCCACCCCTTCCTCCCCCAATATATTTTGATCTGGCAATGCCAGATGCACAGCTGTATGTCTGTTTATCACTACTTCATCAATTTAGATATCTTGATGATCTAACGTACAATTTCCATGATTACGGAGATAATTGCTCTTGATATTTTTTCGAAATGCAGGGGATAGGCGTACGCCTACATATCGTCAGTCGATGAGTTAATTATTAATTATTTCTGTTACGTGAAGAGAACTGCTATTCTGTGATAGATATTTATGATTCTTAAGTAGATTTTGCCATCTTCAAGTTTGTGACTATTGTGTGCGCTAGCATGCCACAGATGCTACGGACTCCTTTAGTCTCGCCGAACCAATATTAAAGATCTGCAAGCAATCATCGAGACAATCGGCGCCTTATCCTCTGATGGGCTGCACTACTGGCGCCGTTACCGAACATCAAATATTTCCACTTTCAAAATTTCCTGTCAATATTATTGCGTCGTAGACTGGCTGTGATAGCCGCAGCATCACACGAATGTTGTAGTCGGCAAGAGCGCCCGACGCGCTTGACCGATGCGCGCATAATTGGCATGTGTTCCCTCCGGCGTCGATCCTTTCTTTGACATTACTGGCCGTTAGGCTTGCTGTGTTGTGAAGACTCAATGATCTACCATTCAAACACTTGGATATGTTGATGTTCGGCATCCTTGACGTTTTGCTCGTAACGAATCAAGAAAAAAGCTAGCTGGATTTGCAGGAGAGTTTGCGTTGCAGAATGATTGGGGTCTGTTGTTTTGACTCCAATCCCTAGATTTAGGGTATATCGGTAAAAAAATTTCCCTAGATTTTAATGCAATAACGGTTAGGCCTACTAATTTTGTTCTTATTCAAAATTAATGATACTTGTTTGTGTAATATTTTGGGCACATGTCCAAAATCATGTTAGGGTGTTGGGGTTAAATAATAATAATAGGCATTTATTGCATAGTATAAAATTAAGATTGTGAGGTATACCGTACATAATTTTAATTGCTGATTGCATCTGTATGTATATCACATGAGAATGTGAACGTGAACTGTTTGAAAACTGGCAGAAGAAGGTCATAAAAATAGAAAAATAGATTCAAGTGTATTTAAAATAGGCATAACAACATCACCACAACCATCTCTGTGCCTTGCTATATTTATTATTGAGTTAGCTTTGTCATAAAAAATAAAATATTATTGATCGTAGCATCGCACTTGAGCCGCATTGCAAGGCTGTCGCTGGGACTATCGCATGAAAATCTTAGTAAACTTATTGATGTAACCTAAACGTACAGTGTACGTCCTTGCTGTGAGGTCGTTATGTGGCCTTGCTGGTTAACTTCTGTGCTGGCATTCCAGTGCGGCTTCAGATGGTTGGCTCAGTTGGTAAGGCGTTGGCCTGTCATTCGCGAGGTCGCGTATTCAAATCTACAGGCTACCAAGGTAGCAGTGATGTTCGAAAAACCACTGGCACACAATGTCTCACTCGACTCAGGAAGGTGTAACGTGTAGCTAAGCTGTAGCCTGTGGGCGCTGTTTTCTACACGGTGGAGAATACCCCTTGTCTGCAGATTTTTGAACATTACATGTATACGACAATTTCAGCGCTGCCGTAGTCCTAAGATATTTGAAACTGCGTTTAGCGACGTGCCGAAACGTCCGGGGCCCATTGGATACCGCTTTGAACGGCACATAAGGTGTAAGCCTACACCGGGGAAGAGTTTTTAAATTTGACAGAGCTTTCCGGGAGTGTTAATTATTCCTAGAAAACTCTAACTTTCAATCGACGAATTAAATTCGAAGGCGACTCGAAGAGGGAACAGTGGTTTTTTCCTTGACCCCGAGGAACTATAATAAACCAGACTGTAATAATCTTAGTTTCTACACACCGTCCTCAAGCCCCAAAAGCCAATCTATCGCTTAAAAAAATCAAAATCTTAAAAATGTGCAACGCGCGTGGTGTTATTTGGAAGGCCATCAACTGGTGGTTACAGCGTGGTTGCGAGACGTTTATGATGTTCGCTAGTATGGGCTAACAACTAGCGGTCGATTAGCCTCACAGTTCTGGCGAGATTGTTGCTGTAACGGACCAGACAACGTTATTTTTCGCGGCGAAAGGCCGCTCAGTTTATATTTCCCCACTCGCACCATGGACTAGATACCGTCCCTGAAACGAATCCTTCAACACTCGCTCAAGAACAGGCGCCGTTCCCTGGACTGCGCGTAGCCGCAGCTGCCACACAGGATTGACTTAAGACCCACCTACGATTGGGATTAGAATCAAGATTCGCAGTTAATCCCACTTAGAACCTGATTAATTTTTAGACCTGCTCATGGCTTGAATTGCGTGTTTTTTTTTTCGGTGACTTTGTCTTTTTTCGTAAAGGATTTTCTGACAAACTTTGCTAACCATTTCGTTTTTTGCTCTTTAAGCACTGGACATTTTACTTAGCATATAAGAGTGGTATAGGATCTTCTTAAGATCGTTCTTTTATCTGCCTGGTCCTGGTTTTGAACTTGTATATGCATACCTCCAGGCTAACTGGATTAGACCTTCATGTACACTGCAGTGACGCAGTATTATGTAGGATTTTATAAATGCTCAACAACGGCTAAGTTATTAGTTGGGCTGTAGTATGTTATACGAATGATTTACTTCTTTTTTTTGCAAATATGTTGCCGGTTTTCTCTCTGACTTATAGCGGTGTCAATTTTGACAATAATTGGCCACGGCTATAGATGAAGTGTGGATTGCCGAGCGGACAAACAATTTGCAGAATGCCAGGATTTGTAGATGTTTAGATTGCAGCGGATTTTGTTTATTTGATGGCTCGAGGCGAGCTGACGGACCAATAATGTTCCACTTGACTGTGACCTGTCGACAGTTGGTCGATACGAGTCGACGCTAGACTGCGAGGCATAGCCGTTAAACGATACGACGCAGCATCACGCAGCATCACGCGCCACGCATACTTCCGCATACATCCGTCGCCATTTATTCTTCTTTTTCTGTTATATATCGTCATAATGGCGCGCTCAGTGTCCGATATCTCAGTAGAAGGAGAAGCTTGTTATTAAGTATAATGCCCTGATTCAAGATCGTGCGTAGCACGGTCATCAGATGATGCTTTTTGAAAGCTTGTATTTGAAAATCTCATTTGATAAAAGCTAGTACTTTAAGAGGAAGATAGTTCAGACGTTGTTTTTCAAAGCATCGTCTGATGGACTTGATTCTAGTGTCTGAAATACAAGTGTTTGGCGCATACAAATCGAACCGGCTAGAATTTCATCTCACTTTTGAAAAGCGAGCTCAGATGTCGCGTTTGAGCGTCCATCCACGATGCTTTTAAAATATTTGGATTTTAAACTAGTTGGTCAAAAACTGGTTTGTTAAAAAACGAGGATCATGCTTTACAAATGTATCATGTAAAACAAATGTTTTACAAATTTGCAAATACAGACCCTATAGTTCAACTATGCCGCAGCCACGCGCAGTCCTGGTCTTACGTGTTACATTTCACAACGAAAAAATCTCAGCTTATCCCTGCGATGCAGTTTTTTAAGCGGACGGCTCTTGTCGACGAAAAGACGTCGGTTGCGTGGTGATTGACAAGAATATGGATGGCCCTGTATCGGCGCATGGAGGGGTCAGATAAAACTGCTTCGTTTAATAAATAGCTAGCGGAGTAAAGTGAGGCTTGGCAACAGCGTGACGAAGAGAGCTGAAGAGCGGTGCTTCTGAAAAGTTGTGGCTATAGAAACGCAGCGAAAATGATGCTTAACACTGGGAGAGGGGGATGTGGACAGATTTGGGCAAAATGTGGCCAAAATGTAGTTTTTGAGCATTTTCAAGATTTGGGCTTAAGGTTAGGGTTGGGAATAAGTAAGGGTTAGGTTTAGGGTTAGTTTTAGGGTTACTTTAAGGGTTTATGTGAGGGTTAATGTGTGGAGTTAAGGTATGGGTTGGGTTTGAAACAAATCCTGTTCACTGCATAACTAACTTTGAGCGTTCTGGATTAAGATGCTCGCAGAGGGACTTTATCCGTGGAAGCAACGTCGAATCGTTTATTAACGGCAGTGGTTTAAGCGACGCGCGATAGAGTGAACACACACGCCTTTTTGATAGGAAGGTTAGTGTTCTTCCTTTTTGTGTGCTAGCTGGAGCTTAATGGAAAATCTGCGCTGATAGGTAACTATTGAAGGAGGCTTTCTAGTTATTTATGGGAACGACTTTTCAATTAATCTCCAGCTAGCAGAAAAATGTCCAAGCGCTAACCTGGCTCTGACAAAGGACATAATTAATTACATGAACAGTAAGTAGGCCAGGGGCCTCATTCACGTACATTTCGCAAGATTATCTTAAATCTTTTTCTAACTCAAATTTAAAACAAATAAAATACATTCGCTAATCGCCGTGACGCATCATTTACTTCGCGCGCGACAATGCTAAGTTTCCAATAAAAAAGATAAATTTTTTCTAAGATCCTCTTAAGACAATCTTAGAACTAAGATTGTCTTAAAATCGCTTCCTGAATGAGGCCCCAGGTCATTGTTTTAACTAAGAGATGAGCTTAAATTGCGCAATAACAATTCTTATTATTATTCAGACTCTTCATTATTCACATTAGAGTCGGTGTGGGTTACTGAGTGGTGTAATATGATTGGTGCTAGTTGGTGAATAGTTCGCAGCAGCTGCTCGATCAGTTTCCACAGAAAGCAATGATGAGGCACTGCAGTCATATTTCATGTCAGAGATGATTGGAGTTATTGTTGTACCGTTCGCTCTTTGAAACCAGAGACAAAACACAGGCCGATGCAGAGATGAACGTTGCAATAAAAAACTTGCCCTGCAGACTGTGCACATAAAACTCACCATTAATTGTGTATCAAAGTAAATTAGAGGTTACGTTTAACACAGACTCACCAATGATGACAATAAAACTGTACGTACCTGTAGTGATACGGAAAGACTTTTTATTTTGTCCAAAATAAATTGGTTCCCCGTTGAATGGCATCTGGTATCAGTTGTGTATGCAAGCGATAATTCGTCACTCTGACATTTCACCTTGAGCCGATATGAGACCCAGATTATTATAAAAGTAGCCGCCACTTGAGCGGCTACTGTCATAATAAGGTCTGGGGAGCCGCATCGTGCAAGAGAGGGGGGGGGGAAGAGGAGGCAAGGGGGGAAGAGGAGGCAAGGGGAGAAGTGCCCCAATGGACAATAATTCTGCAAAGGATGCCCATTCTTTGTAGTAGTTGTTTTATATTATGTTTGCATTATTTACTCCACATTATTTATGTTACTATCGTAGTAGTTCTTTTTAGTGGCCTACCTATAATGCGAATCCATACAAGCGTAATTGACATTAACCTTAATCAAAAATATTACATTCATACAGCTATATTATAGAGACTATAGAGACTTATACTGCGCTATCTTGCTGAAATAGGCGTATGATGAAAAAATTGTGGGGTATGGGCAATTTTTACCGGAACAAAACTGAATCTCCTGTGAAAAAACTCACGAGCAGGGAAAAGATGCGGCGTACAAGATTTATTATTGTTCTGTTGGAAGTAGTTTTTCTTCCCTGCATTCAGTTCTCTTCCGCGCCCCCCCCCTCTGAATAGGGCCTGACGGCAGCGCCAGAGCAGGCCCCTATCGTTCTGACACCATGGCGCGCGCCGCCAGTAAATCGCTATGCGAGGAATGCTCCGAATCAAATAGCTGCGTCGCAAAAAATGCACCCCCGCCGAGAGCTCTCGATTAGCCCGACGAGTTTCTCTCTCGCCGCCAGTGGTCGTCGTGTGTCTGACCATCGGCTGATTCAGGGACAGATTCAGGAATTGGTAGTTGTGGGTGCGCGGTTTTTTGTAGTTGGGTGGTTTTTTGCAGTATAAGGACCGTGTGTAGTAACGAAGAGTATTACAGTCCGGTTCTATGCGGAGGGCCACGCGCGCAGACCGCTCCCCCCTCTTTAGTTGCCTTTTACGACTCGCTCGTGGTGCTCTGGGCTGCAAGGCAATTCTTTGCTTCTCGGCTTGCCGGGTACAAAACTCTTTTTTGTTGAACGTAGCAGAATCCTGTAAAAGGAGTTGTTTTCTTTGTCGAATCGAACTCATAGGCGGGAGCGGGGCAGTTTCACAGGTTCAAAGGTCAGAAAATCAATCTATCTATTGTCAACAACCTGTACACTACTGGAGGATTGGGATCATTTCTTGTTTAGGTCAATATTTATGATTCAAATTGATTCATTTACCTGGGCGTTTTTTTATGGGGGCTCGAAGGCATGCTTTCATACCTCCCCTCCCTGGATCAGCATTGGGTCGGGATCGGGCTGCGGGGTATATAGCAGAATCGGGTAGCATCAAGAAGTGTGTATTATTATTTCAGTAGGCTACAGACAACGCGTCCATGTTATGCAACGCTGCAAGAAACGAAGCACGCCATGTTCCAACAAGCAACTCCTGTCGGGGCGAGGTCTCGGGTTGCGCTTGTTTTGCGGCCCTAAGCTCGCAGGGTATCTGGGCCTAGGTAGCATGCTAGATCACGTAGCATGCAAGATAATCCCTGCATGCGCGGTCTGTCGGTGCTGGCCGGTCGCTGGCCTTGCCCTGGCGTGTTACACTTCGAAAACGCTTCTTCAGATCTTTCTGACAACCATACGATGGGTTATACCGCATGGGTTATAGCACACGTCGTCGCAGGGCTTTGAGCAGAGCTTCAGAGCGAGCATAGCTAGCCCGAGCTATGCGTTCTGGCAGAGCTTTGGTCTGAATCTTTGTTCTTGCGCCGATGGTGCGTCTAGTCTGGTTTATTGAGAGAAAAAAAGGCACTCACTTGCAATAATGCAGCGGTTGGCCTGCTACTCTATGTGCTGCTTTGAATACTCTTCAGTCCAGACCTTGGGAGATTGTCTATTTTTTAGAGAGATTGTTGAGATTGATTGTTGATTGTTGAGATTGATTATTTGATTGATTGAGATTGATTGTTCAGATTGATTGTTAGATTCTTTTAAAGGAGATTGTCAATGCTAGCTGTAATACCGTTTCACTTCTCTTGTAACTACTTGTGCTCAATCATCTATTTTAGAACTCTAAAATCGCGATGTTATACTCTAAATTATGTCGTATTGTTACGCATTGTTACTAAATTCTGCTAATCACTGAACATTTCAAGACATTCCATCGATTTTCTCTTTGTAAATGGGCTCACAATTTGAATGAAAAGAAGGCATTTGTAATAATGTGCATTGAGATCACTGAACTTGCGAAAATCACTGCATTCATTGCGTGTTTTGTGAAAGCAATAAGCGGCATATAGTGGGATAGGTCATAGAAACTAACTAACAATCTGCCTGTTTATTGTGCTTGGCAAGTATTAATTTTTAGTTGTATTACGAAGTCATAATTGTTTGAAAGAAGTATACAGCAAGACAGAGATCGGTGATACTTTCAAAGTTACTATTTACAAACAAATTGCAATTAGTGGACTACTAGCATTGAACCACGGCCTACATGTACATACAGTTTTGCGCCGAAATAAACATCGAAAATTAAATTGTTTATGAAAGATATGCCCAAAAAATGCTAGTGATGTTCACTGGCATTTAGGCCTCGCTGCAAGTGAGAAGTTTGTTTTTGTTGACACAGAGAGAGGCGCCTGTATGAAGGCCGAATGCAATGATTAGCGGATTTCTTTTTTCGTTTTTAACCCACTTTTACTCCTTTATTCATCACCGCTGGCAATCATTCTCCGTGAAGTCCTGGTTATATACAGGTTGTTCATAAAGGCATCAACCTTTGGCATATCACTCGCTGAATTACAACGTTTGCCGCTTGGCACATCGAGCGAACTGTTTACTGATACAGTATTTCTGCTCATTGACTCTAAATTGTACTTTCTGACCTTTTTACAGCCAAGCTTAGTGTACATAGGCTATCCTTCGCAATTAAACTACAGGTAGTATATCCTGAGGTATTCAGGGGCGGTGACAGGATTTTTTTTGGGGGAGGGCTAAAAGGGACAGAGGAAAAAGTGGGGGAGGCTAGATTAAAAAGAGGTTTGATCTACAAGGCAATTTTCCTCTCGAAACAAGAAGTCACGAGCGGGAGGTGGGGGGTGCTGACAGAAACTTTGCACCTTGTGATACAGTCCAAAAAAGATTTCTCCTGTACCGAAAAAGTGGGAGGCTAACTTTTTGAGTTGAGGGGGCTAACTCCCTTAAAAAGGGAGTGATACTAGAAAGTTAACAGATAACCAGGCGTATGAGTTGAATAATATGGTTATCGATATGCAAAAATTTAGTTCACTGCAACCTTTAGACCGTTTTAGAGTGGATTCTATAGTCGTTCCTTTGTTCCCACCTTTACCCGTACCTTAGCTTAGGAGACAATTTCACGGCAGCTCTTAACTGCCATTCAAAATAACTTTTCGCTTAGTCCATTTGAATTGATACACGACGTCATTAAATTAAGATGACGTCATAGATTTCGAGCAAAATGACTTTCTGTTTAACCTGAATGCAAATTAAGCTCATTTATTGTGGAAATTGTTATTTTATTTTTCACTGATAAATATAATTGCAAATTTTTTCGAATGGCAGTGAAGGGCTGACGTTAAATTCCGTTCCTTAGCAAAAACTTTGCTTAGCCGGTAAAGGTACATCTATAGAATCCATCCTTAATATTTTAAGAATGTTGCTTATGTATCCTGAGTCGTCTCTGAGTTAAAAACTAGACGGAAGCACAGTAGCCGTGCATAAACGGCGTGCGCGCATACCCCCACGAGTAGATCAACACGGTTTGAAATTTACTGCAGGATTTAAACATTTTGGAAAGATTAGGCCAACATCTACAACATGAACACAGAACACATTTT
>JAQIWG010002153.1:0-21372 GCA_034695025.1 Chamaedrilus cognettii | reverse complement strand
ACCCATATACACATAATACCCATATATACATAATACCCATATATACATAATACCCATATATACATAATACCCATATACACATAATACCCATATACACATAATACCCATATACACATAATACCCATATATACATAATACCCATATATACATAATACCCATATATACATAATACCCATATATACATAATACAACCAACAGCTTACCCTCCAAATCACCAGGACGCAAACTAAGGAGTCACTGCTAGTATTTTGTCAAATATTTTCTGATCAATGCACCACTGAAGTTTTCTGTTTCAAAATATCTATAGAAAATTACTCCAGAGCTATCAATATTAAAATATTGAATGAATGCCAACAAGCTACCATTAGTATGAGCCAATGTAGATATCAGCAAGATATTGCCGTGCGCAGTAACGTTAAACCAGCAAGAAACTTGATAAAACGAGTTGAAATCTTGGTCGACTTTCTATAAACAAAAATCATGACCATGTTCAATAGACAAAATTATCACAAAATTTTGTTTTTAAAAATTAAGATGACACAGAGGCGCAATCTAACCAGAGTCCCTTCGTGTTCTCAAAGTGACTGTTACTCCTCCCCAAAACGCTCTGCGCAACTCTCTGCGCGCCCCCGCACCCTCTCCCGCGCTCAAAATTCACCCCTCCCATCAGATCTCCGCCCTCCATAGCCTCCTCCCCTTGAAACTCTCCCCCACCACCCCCTTGCCCCCCATCAATCCCCTGCGACCAGTCGTTGCAGCAGACAACACTTGCATCAAAGTCGTTAGGAGTTTTGTCGTCACCGCGCGGAGCGGAGGCTGTCGCTAGCCGGGCGCGCATGGCGGCACTGACAAGATGGCCGACGTTCTGCGTGGAGCTCATTGGTGGGTTGAAGGTCAGGTCGTTGAGGTCAAAACGATCGCAGGCGACTGAATCCTGGGAGGTGCAACAATGGGTGATATAATATGAAGCTTTATACTCCTATATATCACGAAGAAAGGCCCAATGCAATAAATTAATACAATTTATAATCAATTAAAACAAATTGTAATCGGTTTATCATAGACCACTGTTCCGTTCACATCGACAGATTTGCAAGATCCATGCAGTTAACATGACGAATATATGCCTAGCACACGGATATAAAATGGACACATAGGTGAAGTCAAAATAAATTTAAGTAATTTTCGGTTCATGCTCTTCACACAATCAAACAAGTATATAGATGACGCATAAATGATATAGCTCGAAGCGTATTGCTTCAGAAAATTGTTAGTCAAAGCGCTTCTCAGCAACTAAATGTTTAAATTTCCTCGCAAAAATTCTACGCAACACTTCATTCGGCACCATCAACTACATTGATCATGTTCAAGACCATATTCTATCTCCCATCATAAATTTCTGCACATTGTTGGCTATATAACATACCATCATAACATAAGATTCCTTGCACTGGCTTTGCGCCTCAATCTCCAGCACCCTATCATGATTGGATGACCCCTGCGCCACAAACTCACAGCCCGCAGATCCACGATTCACTTGGCCTCCAAATCCCCGATCCACTGTGCATCTCAGATCTCCAAATCCTTGATTTCTCAATCCCCATTCCACTAATCCCTGATCCATCACTGCCCCATCTTTAAATACTTCATTATATCTCCCGTCATCACAATATTCATCCTCGGCGGTTGTTCGATCCGCCGTAACCACCGGATCCGCCAGCCGATCTGTGATTGGCTGAAAGGCGCGACGCCGGTCGACGACTCTACGCCCCCCTCGTCGGGCCTGATCCCCCGACCCACCCCCTCCTGACCCCGCCCCCTCTGACCCCCCCGTGGACGTGACGTGTGCGGAGGGCGCAGAAATGGGGGAGCCGTCAGAGAAAATGTGAAAAGGCAAAGCCGTGACGACTGGGGGAACGCTGCGTACAAGAATAAAATTAAGAATTTGTATTTTTTTTTTTTTTACTATGTATTAGCATATGTCCAAATATGAATGCGATGTACCACAATAGCAACTTATGAGTTTCTATTAATGCAAACCGTTGTTGATAAGCCTGATAATTAATAGTGAACGCGACAAATATTGACTTAACAAAAGATATGCGTGCAAGCAATATGACAAACCATGTGAATTTCTAAGGTACTGACATCGTAGCAAATGAAAGCAAAAATTAAATCACCTCTCACCAGTCATCAACCAATATCTAGCCTATATACGACAGCGTCAAACATTAATTTCTAAACGTACAAGTAACCTAGACCGCAGTAATATAATTGATAAAAATCTAACTTAGACTGCCAAATATACAAAAGCCGTTTCACAAGCTCGATGATAAATAACATCCTAAAAAACCCATCTAATGACAATATTTTTCCGTTATTTTTAAATTAAATATATGTCAACAAAATGAGGAAGCACTCGAAGACGGCGTCCGATTCCGGTGTGGCGGCAAACTGCGCCTCAAACGCCGCGTCCTCTGTGCCCAGCTGGTGCTGCTGGTGCTGGTAGGGCTCTAGGGGCTCGAGGGGAAAGTTGAACATGTTGAACACCAGGCGGCGCGCTTCCTTCGTGTACAACGTCGGCGACGGCTCCGCCATCTGTAAAGCAAAACACTTATGATGGATTGCACAAACGAGCATTGAGAAATTGACATCAGATTCCGAGACTCCGGTTGGGGTTATGGACATTCCAATCAATGCCTGTAGACGGTTCTAATGGCAATTTTTGCACACCAGCCTTCATTGAGTTCATGTATCACAAAACTTTGTATCTTATTTTATACACCAAATCAATAAAACAGTACTAAATACTGAGGAAAAAATGATTAAAATGACAAATCTTTGAAATAAAATATCTTCACGTTTATTCACACCTTCGAATCCATATCCCAAAAAAATAAGTGAGCCTTCTGTTGTTTCAACTACGTACTACTATAACTAGATGTACTATAACTAACCAATATACACTATAACCGATGTAGACTATAACTAGACACTCAAAAGATCGATTTTCAGACACAAGTAATTCATTATTTAGCAGCCTCACTGAAGACTGTAAATATCCGTTCTCCGCCGTCACGTTTGATCGGAACATCCCCCCCGGCCTACCACCCTTCTCTTCCACCTCCACCCTCAACACCGACCCTTCACCCTCCTCGCTCAAACATTCCACCGGAGCCCCCGCCGCTTTGCTGGCACGCCTGTCCTCACGCTCATCACGCTCCTCTGATCCCTCCTTGCTCTCAGTCACTCGCTCTTTCAGCCCGCGCCTCTTGCCGCCAGTCGATACACCCCTCGCCCTGTTGCCAACATCAGTGGGCGCTTGGATCGGATCATCCTCATATACCATTATCTTTGGCTCAAAGACGTGTTTCGCGGCGACATGATCGACGAAGGGTGGAACGGAATCTGGATCGTCACGGTTTTCAGCATTTATCTTGAGTCCAAAGGGCGAACCATGATCTTGAGTATCCAATCCCATCAAAGTTGGAGCTTGTTTCAAGTTATTCAAGATGGCTGTACTTAGTGCATCATGGTCGTAGCCGAAGCAGACGGGTTCTCGTTTCATAGAATTGGACGACGATCGTTTAGTAGCAGAAGGGACAATGTGCAGACTAATCTCCAGCAGATCCTCAATCTCTGCACTGTGACACCATAGATAATAGAAATATAGACTAACATCATAGATCGTAGATTCAATTAAATTAAGACATTCTACTGAGAGCCTTCAGCAACTGGTGGAACAAAAAAGATATTTCACGAGATTTTTGAAATAGAATCATCTTGACAAAGAAAACAAAGAAATTGCAAGTGAGAAGTATGAACACTAGCCTGAATAGCAATGCCATAAAATAACATACTTTTTTACATATCAGTATAACTACATTTCAATCTTACCCATAATTTAAATTTTAAAAATAACAAAGCTATCTTTTTGAAATCTAGGCTAATAGAACTTAGTTATTGTCGAGCAGACAAAATTAAAACTAAATCAAATCCAACCTATTCCGATCCAAGTGGTGCTCCCCTTCTGCAATCGTCTCTTGATTCCTCTCCACATACTCCACCCCCAACATCCCACCCATTTTCTCATCAGCTTCCATTCCTTCATCTGCACATCCCATCTCCACCTTATCCTCCACACACTTCCCTCCATTCCCACCATCTTCGCAACCCTTTAATTCTTCCACGCAATCTGGCTCAGTCGAGCAATCCACCTCATTCCGCGTGGCGGATTGATCTGGCTGTAATGTGTCAGCCACGCCATCACGCGGCTTAAGCGCAGCATTACGCCGCACGGCGAACCAGCGCGCGGCACGCACTTCCTCAAAGCTGAACTCGGTGGCGCCCATGTAGAGTCGGTCTCGGTTGTACATGACTCGTACGCTGGGGTCGACGGGGGAGCGACTGCGCTGCCAGGGGGCGGGACCGGAGGCGGGGTGTCGAGCCTCGCTGACCAATCAGAAACAAGAACTTGTTTAAGGAGATGGATTGTGAAAAGGTGCTCAAAGAATGTCACGGTTAAATTACAGTAATCACAGTTTAGAAGAAACTTTTTTAAATGAATTTGTATAAAATATTAAGTTAATAATATAATTCAGAACAGTTATTCACACAAAAACGCAATATTACAGAAAATGAGAAGGAAATATTTCTTACCTTAAAATGCCAATTGAATTCGGTACTTGAACAAGATGCCTGGACAACAGGAAAAGAACAACAGCCAGCATAAATTTATTTTCAATTAAACCACAACATGAACACAGCGAAGTTGTAATTGCTTACAAGTCTGCATTATGTACATCCCTGATCTATGAACTGAAGATGGTGAACACAACAATCCATATTTAAAATATTTAAACGCTCAATTGATCCATTGTCTACTTAACGACATCACAGGAAATAACAGTGTGTGTTATTTCCACATGACCAGTGACAATTTCTCAATTGGGCAGTTCACATTCAAAGATCATCAAAATAAAAATATATTTCACTCATTTTTCACAAAAACACTCCGCTTTGTCCTGCCGAATGACTTGATTGGCGTAGTCCAGAATCGTTATAGTTGTGCCTGGATCAATTGCTAGAAGCAGCAGACCCGACGTGCTGGTTGGAGTCCTTGTCCTCGTGGATGACCATGCTGCGAACTGGCTCCACGTAGCGACCACTCAGTCGGGGCAGCGCCATCTGGCAAACCACACACGCGCGCGTTAGTTAGTATCATCGACTACTGAGTGTCGTGATTCATGACGCTGCACCAATATCAAATATAGATTTCTCAAGAGTTTAGTATCGACGACGAAAATATCATGCAGCAGAAATTTTATATTTTACAGTACGGTAATTTACTTTTCCAGTAAAAGAACGCATGTTGACGATGCCACCAAGACATGTACACACCTTGCTGTCGGTCCATTTGGCAGGCTTGCGAGTGTTTTCCCTCGTCATGTCCGCGCGCAGGGGCACCGTAGAGAATTCCCCGCGCGGGGGGTGCAGTGCCGCGCCCCCCGGGTGCACAGGAGGGTTCTCGTCATTAAATACGCGCAGGGGGGCCGCCGGGCGCTGCTGCGGGGGAGCACGGGGGGCATCCAAGCTAATCTGGAGGGCTGTGAAACAAAATCAAGCAAGCGTACTTTTTAGATCAGTTTTTTTTGTGCCATGAAAAAGATTACTTTCTTAAACGTTAGATTGCAATACTGACATTCATCAACAAACTTAAATTTTAGAAGATTATTACCATAATATTCACTTTATAAATTTAATATAAAATCTTTTTAAAATTTAACATTAATTCATAATAGAGAAAACGAAGCACAATATCGCTTATAATCCTTTGATCATTTTTAGAAACAACTTATTTAATACAACACAGCTGTTGCATTACGTCTAAGTCGCGCGTCAAATCCTCACGTGGTCTGATGACGGCCGACGCTCTATCCACCGGAACATGCGAGGTCCCATCGATGGTCCTCAGCGTCCCGAGGGTGGTCCTGCGAGGCTCCTCTCCCAGCCCCGCCCACTCACCCCCCTCGACCCCCCCGTCCCCGCCGGATCTCATGCCTTCTGCGACTCGACGAGCCACCCGGGCCTGCAGCTCACTGGCCAGCCAACAACCAATCAGGTTTGAGGCGAGAAGGCAGGTCTACCAAGCATTCAAGGCTACTGCATCGAGAGAGAGAAATTAAGCATAAGAGTCAAAAGAAGGATAAAAAGTGCTCATTCTTAATATAATCATACTGGACTTACTGCCCTGGCAAGGCCAGTGCCCCCGTGCACAGTACAAGCGTGCTGAATAACATCTGACAGAGAGAAATGGCGGGTAGCATCAAAGAAGTCTAAGCGAGCACTGGCCTCGCCGAGATATTTAATTCAAGCAGGTCTATATTTAAGATAAAGATGATTCAAGATCAGATGATAAACATAGCACTCAGACTAAGAATCTACTTTGTAAAAAATATAAAAATTTATTTGAAGCAATTCATATATATATCCTTAGTTTGTCAGCTTCTTTAGATGCTAACTAAATATCTACATACAATATATGTCATTTCATCATTATTAACAATATTCTACCTGAGGTGCCGGCGCAGTGCGGCGTGAGGCTGGGCGCCGCTGTCGATGCCATATTTGAGGACCTGGTCTGCGCGCACGGTGTTGCCGGCCCGCTCAAGGGCCGCGGCCCAGGCCGTGTAGAGAGCCGACACAGTGGCCCCGTACCGATTGTCATACAGGTAGGAGCACATCTCCAGCATGTCCTCGTTGTGACTGCTCGCCTGTATGAAAGCAAACTGTTCTGCCTGCACTTACAGTCATACACAAGTTCATGAATCGATGCTTGAGCAGATATTGTAGTACTATTCCACTATAAAATTTAATTTCCTTATAATCATAATGTGTGCATATTCGTCAGAAGACAGAAAGAAATTGATAACATCAACAAATAATTCAAACTTAACCTACAATCATTATATCAGGCAATAAGTTGATAATGATACATATACACCGCACACAAACAAGTTGATGTACATGCAACAGAGCTGCACCTATAAATTGCACTGCTACAATATGCCACATTTAGCCTTGAAGGAAATGTAGGCCATCGCCTCTATTTTAGCTCTTAACCAGTCGAGGCTAACATTTAAGACTTGTTCGGCAAACAGAAATTCAGAAGCGCACATTGGGACTAGCGACCTAAAACAACACAATCTTTAATTAAAATATATAGAAGCCTCAAAGTAGCAAATATGACAGCCAGAGAGATCCCAGTGCAATGTCATATCAGAGTCTAAACGATGAGGTCCATTAAAATACAGCATAAGTTTTACTTCAATCAAAATAGAGCATCAACATCAAATTTAGACATATGGAAACAAGAATCTGCACAAGGAAATAAGAACTGAAGTCAACTGATGTTAAGCCAAGCAGAGAGCAGCAGGCTATGGAGAGTGATTTGTGGACGTACAAGCTTGATCCAGACTCTGATGTATCGCTCGTCATTGCGATACAGCTCGTCCTCCTTGAAGCACATGACGCAGTTCTCCAGCAGCTGATGGAGGCTGCCCTCGCTGCCACCCTTTGGATAGTTCTGCTCTGTCCATGATATGTATCTGATGCGCAGAAAAATTCAATGATATCAACAGATCCTACGTTCAGTATCCAGCCTACATTCGTCATCTAAAACAACACTAAGGAGGCTGGTGACAAGACATACGAAACAACAGGGCGATAGATATTTTAATATCTCACAACAGATATCACATCGTAGCTGTATTTCATCCAATACCCTAAACGGATATTGGATGAAATGCTAAACAGCGCAACAGAGATCATATCCATAGATATACAACAAGCAAGATCTTGTTTGTGTCCATTTACTGATGAAATGAGTCTGCTTTTTAAAATAAAAAATTGAAAATAATAAAGAATTTAATAGTTAATCAACTATTTTACTATAGGACTAACTTTAATAAAAAATTGCTTAGATAATACTAATTTAAAAACACAAAATTCTAATACAATTCAGCATCCAATTAACCTGTGATAGCACTTACAAGCTAACCAAAAAGAGTAGCATACAACTAAGCAACATATTGATAAAACAAAGAACGGCCCATACTTGAGCCATAGGCTGAGGGGATCCGAACCACTGTAAGTCCTCAGTCCAGCTTCAAACCGCCTGCAATAGGTTCAACAAGCACTTATAAAAACATCCCACGTAAAATTAGGTAAAATAGACATAATATTCTAATGTTTATTCACAAGTTCAAGAAGAATAAAGTACATTTGAGTCACAAGCTGTTCAAATTTAATAAACGTCTGAAAATGATTCACCATCATATATAATTTAGACTGTATTTAAAACTTAGCACGATAGGCCTAACTTATTAATCAGCGTCATCATATTTCACATAATTTTAAAAAAACCATTGAGCTCATATCAATTTAAATCAGATTTGAATCAAATAAAATTCAACAGCTAGAATATGTACTCTACAAAAGTATGAATATAAACCGGTCTACAAGTTTGAAGCCAATGACGGACTGACTCTCGTTGCTGGCGCAGAACCGTAGGGTTGGTAACAAGAGCAATCTTCAGATCGGAAATGTTCCGACCACCTTTGAGGGGCAGGACGTTTTCCTTCGAAAGCTCCCACTGCCACTCGTCCTCGCCGTCTGGCTTATCGGCCATTTCACTTCTCCTTATAGACATCACACAAAACTATTCATTACAATTTTTTTATATTATGAATGTTGGATTGTATGAACGCGTAATGAGATTCAGATCGAGTTAAACGGATCAATCGTATGACGAAGCGCTGTGGTCGAGTGGTCCAAGTCGCGGAACTCGGATTACGGTTCGACAGCGCGTCGAATCGAATCCCGGCAAAAAAAATCGAGTCACTTCGTATACCCTTAACAAAGGTGGTTTAAATTCATCAGCCCTGCAAATAGTCCTCCAATAGGGTGGAGTGCAGTAGGGAATTTGATAGTTCGAGGCCCATCGTAATTCCTATTTCTAAAGTAAATGAGATAAAATTCTATAATTCTAAGCGTAAATGGAAGAGAAGATAGATGGCGTTAGCCTAAAGGCTCGTCATTACATACTCACTGCGTATCAAAAATTGACTTTTAAGTTGTTAAAAGAGATTTTACTTTTCGAACGGCAATTCAAAACAAACAAAAATGGCGCCTTTGTTACTACAGTGTGACAAGATGAAAACCAAAGTGACATCATTTTTTGAAGGCCTACCCGCAAATCTACAAATAACATTCACTAGGAGTGGGGAGGGAGGGGGGGAGGGGAAGAGAGAATTTTGGAGTGCGTTTTCATCTGAAAGTTTCGTTCTTTGCTTAAATTAACGCTGAAAGTTTTTTGACGAAAAACTCATCAACTATTTATGGAAGTTAATTTTAGCTTAGATTTTCAGGCTTTTTAAAGCGTTGCAAAAAGTGGGTAAAACAACAACTTCACAAGGAGTTGGCATCTCCGTATTTTAATGAAGCACTCCCTCCGAAAGCTAACCCTTGGTTCAGGAAAGCTCTGTTTTTTCGCCATCAGGTTTATATTATTAATCGGGCGTTTTTAGACTGCTTGACCGTAATCAAAAATCAAGAAATCAGCCAGTGAAATCCACCATTCCATAACAATTACATTTAAGTCAAAATATTGCGCTTTGAAGCTTTAAGGTATCATTTTGGAAATTTTAATTACTTATTTTATATTAAAAAAAAAATAAGCGTAATAATTTAAGTATTATTATTTTGATAGAAAAAAAACAAACAAACGTTGTTTATTTCCCAACAAAGATGGCGGACAGTGGAGAATTGAGCAATTTCGTACAGACGTACGTTAAAAGCGGGGGGACGGACAAAAAGCCTAAACCACCCCCGCGGGTCAACGTACTGGATGAAGATACGTTCACCGAGGTATGACTGGTTTAAACAACAGTGAGGTTACTATTTTCAGACCAAGGACAATGTTTGTAGCGACCCTGTTGTCAGCGGTTTGTTACCGTAGCCAATAACCACTTAACGTGAACGATAACTCCGAATTTGGGTGACTTTGGTATTGAAAACGTTTGCCAGACATTTTAGGTCTACAATCTTCCTGCATAGGCCTATACTTTATACTACGGCAAATTACTAATAAATGCAATTTGTCAACTACGATGCTGTAAAGGTTGATGCTTGGGTTATTCTTTGGAGAAGACAACAACACAGGGTATCATAGCTATAAATGTGAAAAACTCTAGTCCTGACCCTAATTTAGCCCAATTTATGACATAGTCCTAAGCCGAACGGGGCTCTAACTCTGACTTGTTAGCCTTAACGGTGCCCTGACCCTGTTTGTTCAGAGCGTGGAGAAGATCATCGCAAAGGATTTCTTTCCGGATCTGGCACGCCTGCACGCGCAGGCAGAGTTCCTGGACGCAGTGGAGCGCAAAGACGTTCAGAAGCTTTGGCAGATTCACCACAAGTACTCGCGCCCCAAGACAGGGGTCGCCACCCCCTCCGTCTGTGAGCGCAAGACTCAGTTTCACTGACTTTAGATATCAGCGTGCATTTTGTTCTTTTTTTCTATTTATTTTGTTCCTTTTTTATGTCTTATTTTTATTTAGCATTTACAAGTACATTGAATATTTTAAAATGTGGAGGTCTTGCAGTCAGACTCATTTCAAGCGGGTTAGTAATGCTTACTGTTTTGCATTTAAGTAATATTGGTGCATGAGTGCATAAAGCGCTATCGTTAACTTATCAGATACAATGACCTTTTTTATGGGCTATGGATGTCTAATATATTTTTAGGCCCTGTATTTCTATGTGTGAGTTACAATATGTAGTCTGCATTTAGATGATGTAGGTCTGCCATGAAATAAATCATAACAAAATTACATGTTAGAATATAAAATGCCTTGAAATTATTATGCGCTATGCTAATGGTATAGCATAAGTTTAAATATTTTGCTTAGTTTCGACGCCGTCGACCTTTGAGACGCCTGTCGACGCCCTGCGTCAGACCCCTCTCACAGCGACCAAGGACGCCTCCCTACCCACGCCCTCGGCAAACGATCCCGTGCCGGCTGACGGGGAGCTGACACACAACCCCGAACCCAGTGAGTCGATTACTACTGACATTATTCGTGTATAAAATTGGATAAATTTACTGCCCACTTTGCATTTGCAATTGAAAGATGGACCCCTCTGGTGTTCATCTTTTGCTAAAACTGTTGGCTAATGATAATTTTATTTATTGGCGAATGCTTGATAAATTTATAGTCCTACAAATACATTGCTTGATTGCCGATTGTCATTTAATGAAGCCTATCTTTGGGATGTAAGATTGAAAGGTTTTTTTATTTTGATAATGTTGCTGTAGCAGAGAATGCGGCGTGCAAGATGTGGGATTTAATAAGTGATGGTATATTAACATAGAGCGTGCTGTTTTTGTCGTTATTTGATTTTATTTCTAACATATAGCATCTTGTTATATCAGAGGATGGCCTGCGTGATGTGGGATTATACAAGTTATTGTTATGATGTTTCTGTGTCAGAGGATAGTCTGCGAGATGTGGGATTGGATGCGTTCCTGGCACGCAATACGAGCGAAGACAACGTCTCATTCGCTGAAATCATGCGCGAGTCGGACAAGAAGCATCGGCTCAAGCACGCCTGGCTCTTTGACAAGGAGCAGCAGCAGCTCGACGTAACATACTCCGCTTTGGTTTTTTGCTTGTTGATCACTGTCGTAGTTAGTTCATCCGTGGTGATCTATTTTGTGAACCTATTTAAATTGTATTTGTATATTTGTACAATTTTTATTTGTTTTTTGTTTTTGGCACAGTATTTTTATATGGCGCCAAAGCCGCGCGTGAACATTATGCGGAGACAATTTGTTTGTTTATCCGGACAATTGTAGATTTGATTTGCACACATGCATACGTTTTCTGATCGCATTCCTTGGTAGTGCAGGGATAGGCCATACCATATCAACACGTTCTACATTGTCTGTCAAAAGTTAACCTGAAATTTATTGGTTTCTTTTTCTTGTGTGTGTAGCCAAGTACGTTTTTTGTAAAGTTATTATTTGTTTATAGTTATTTTCCTATGATGCACACTGTGAATCATTAATTCAATATATCTCAATCATCAAAGTATTTAATTTCTGTTGTTCTTTGATGACTCAGTTGATGCCACGGCAACCAGACTGGGATGTGTGTGTGGTGTGCGCGCACAGGAGCAGAAGGAGTTCCTTGCTCTGCCGACCATTGAGGAGCAGGCGATGCTCTCCACCTCCAAGCACCTCCAGACGTGGACCTACGTGCCGAGGAACGCCGTCATGTACGTCCCGGAAAGTGAGTCGTTTTCATCTTTTATTTTTAAATATTGCAGTCTACAGGCAAATCGTTGACCCTAATTTGTTGCTGTTAATTATAGAAAATCTTTGACTGTTATGCTGTTCACAGTTCATGGGTTGAATTGAAGACCGTAAATCTAATGATATTATAGATTACTTAATATGAATATGAAATTAAGTGCAGCTAAATGTCTGAGAGGCAAGACCGTTAAAACAACATATATTCAGCACATTTGTTATACAGCGCAAATTTCATGTTTTACGGTATTAATGTTGAATTGTCGTCACAGGCGCGCCGGAGTCGCCTGCGGAGCTGATAGACAAGATGGCTGCCAAGCCACGCGAAATCCTCCACCGCAATACGCGCTTTGCGACGGACCCCTTTGACCAGCTGCGCAGCAAGGAGTCAATCAACCAGGCCGCCTCCACCCAGGCCATGCTACTGCAGGGGCGCATCGGCCCCGATGGGAAGGAGATACTCCCGACACATACCCCCAGGGTTGGGGGGTACGGGTTCGTTGCTACTCCATCGCCCGCGCCAGGTGGGTTTGCTGGGTTTTTGGTTTATATCAATAATTGAGATGGAGAATTGAGTTTGTGTTTAGCTCGGTTTCACTTGGTTTGTGGTTGGTTGAGTTGGTTGGTTTTTGCAGGAAATTTAGATAGATAATAAGTTTGCGTTCCATTTTACAAATTTTGTGCTGGTTAGCTAAGTTGTATTTTTGAACGTTTGATCATTTAAAGCAATTTGACATAGATTTTTAGCGCATGAAACATTGGAGATACTTTATTTTATTTCATATTAATTAAATTACATTAAATCACAAAAAATTTGTATGCTAAGGAAACAATCCTTGTGTTTATATTTCTATTCTAGTTTTGTGCATAATCCCTTCACTGCTCCCTGCAGGCGTCGATGCGTCGCCGTTGATGACGTGGGGTGAGATTGAGGGCACTCCGTTCCGATTGGATGGCAGCGACACGCCTCTGATCAATCGCACGCCGGGCCCACTGTTCAAGATCCCGGACGTGCCGCGACGCGATAGGCTGTTGCACGAGCTGGCCGAGCACGCGAGCAAGGCACACCGGGCCAAGAAACAGGAGGCAATGAAGCAGTGTCAGGCCTCGTTTATCAGGTAGTTAATTAATATTAGTTGATTCGTTTGCCAGGTAGGCACAGGCTTTTGCATAGGCATAGCAGCCCTTGTGCCACACACCAAGGTTACATTTCACTGTAGGCGATGTTAAATTTTGGGTGTTTAGAATTTCGTCGTTCTTAATTTAAATAAAGATTGGCAGAAAGGTCTCGCGGGTCGGTATCATTATCGTGTAGAAAAATTATGATTTCAGGCTCTTAAAAGAGATGCTTGAGATAGACGCAGGTTTTGGTAGCGGATCTCGTAAACACTTTTCTGACAGGCACTTGTGTTTTGCTATCATGCAATATAGCCATTTTGAAAGAAACATTCTACCAGCCAAAATCATGCCACGCCAAATTTCAGCGCTCCAATCCAATGAACTAAAATAATAAATTTCTAAAACTTATTTTCTGCGATTAGGAATTCGTAACAATTATTATTAATTTATTAAATTTCCGTCTTACAGAACCTCGTCCCCATCGGCGCCTAAGACCGACCGCATCAACTTCCTGTCCCCGGCTGCCCAGCGCCTTGCGACCAAGCGATTTGGCGTCCGCCCCAATACGGACAAGGCCCTGCGAGCCTCCTACACCCCCAGCCCCAAGCACCGCACTCCGGGGGGCACGCGCACCCCTTCCTCCCTCACGCCCAAGTCTGGGGTGGGTACCCCGCAGTCGGGGGCGAGCACTCCTAAATCCGGCGAGGGAACGCCCAAGGCGAGCATCACGCCCAAGCGGAAAGTTCCGACGTCGATCACGGACGATCTGCTGCAGCTGCCAAAGCGACCGAAGGCGCAGGAGTTCTTTTGAAGTTTTGACGGACTCGTGGAGAAATGGAGGATTGTGTAGATACGAAGTTGCTAAATCTGGTATCTAATATTGAATACGAATTTGTATTGACTGGGTCAAGAGAAGAAAGTACAGCAGTGCATGTATAGACGTTGGAAAAATGGAGCAAAATTTGTTTTAAAATGCGGGAAGGATTTGGACGAAATGCGATTAAGCGGTATTTTTAAATTACGTAAATTTTTGAAGAAACTTTACCATTCACTACCAAATTTAAATTGTGGTTCATTTTCAATATTTAAATGGCTATTATAGATTAAGATGATTTGATGCAAAGAGCTCAAAGATGCAATACGTGTGGAATAACCAAGATTTTCTGCTTAAAAACTCAATTGCGAGTTAAATTAGATAATATAAAAACGTTGCACTGGACCAAAACTATTATTATTTTAAAATAAAGATGTTGCACGGAATCAAGTAACTAATTAGCCTCAAAATCCCGTCCTTCCTCAAAGTCTTACCCCATCAACCATCTCTTACGTCCTGGGTGTTGTAAGAGTCCCGTAGGGACTCTCTTACCGCCCCCAATTTTTATTATTACTTTGATGCCATGTTTGCCACGAAAAGAACGCAAACATGAACTCAGGGTAAGGAAGGAAACAGTAAGTGACGAATTATTTTGGATTTCGCCACGGCGCATTTCTTCTTTTTAAGTTGGAACCAATACTATTATATAATAATAGTTTTGGAATTGCATTGTATTCTATGCTAAGTTTTGCTCAAATTTGATGTAGTAAATTGCAGTTTAAATTGCAAAACTGTAATCATGGTCTGTGATGTGGTTTGATGTATTTGAAATAGTCAGAAATATTTTTGAAAAAGCATTTGATGCCTTGTGCATGGAAGATTTCTCTTCTTTTTCAACATCTGTTCTACGCCTTAGCTGCTAATGTGTCACGTTATTGCAGTGGTCGGCATACAAGCTGCGTAATCACCTGCGCGTAGACTACACGACTTTTGAAAGACAGTTATTGAAAGTCGTTTGTTGTATAACAATACTGCATGAACAGCTGTAACACGTTTTCAGTGTTATAAAAGCAATGTTTATTAGATATAACGGTGCCAGTTCATAAAATATACTAGCCGACTGAGTAAGGAAGCAATACAATTTATAGAATCAAATGTACACATCAAAACACATTGCAAAAGAGATTTTTTATAACTTAAAAGTGGATATACTGCGGTTAATTACTCATAACCACGGTTAGCTTAGTCCTAATCAAACACGCGTAGTGTTACGCCTGCTTCTTCGAAAACAGGCGAAGTACAACTGCTAAACCCGTATCAAATTAGGCATTCTACTTACATCCAGGGCTTACAATTTGCATCTAGCCACAATTTCTGGCACAGTACGCCAGCTAAACTTAACTCTGGCTATAACAACCTCTGCAAAATATTCAGATACAAATAATCATAAACAACTGACAGCTGACATTAATACTAAACAATAAACAATAACGATTTTAGCATGAAACCGCTACCCTTCGACCTTATGAGCTATATCAATCTGAAAATCAAGCAAAATAGATAACATGACATTCTGTTACAAGAACATCTATAAGAACACAATACCAGTATTTTATAGATAGACAGAGGCAAATCTACCCTAACCATCTAAGTTCTAAACATTACCGACTGTACATGTAGCTATGTCTGCAAATCCCATTTGTACGGGGATGGGAATTGAATCAGTCTACTTAAAATAACTCGTTTAGAATAAAATGATACCTAAATCTCAATATTGCAGATGGAATGTGAATTTTTGAGTGCCAATGAACGATGAATACGGCTGAATACGATTGTAAATTACATAATTAAGAATCCAACGTGTTCTTACCTTTTTTAGTTACGATCCTCAGTTTGGTATTCAATAATTTGACTAGAGTGACATGCTTTGAATTCTACACTGTCAAATGCATCTTCAAAACCAGCCACCAAATAAATCTGACTTTCGGATGACCCGTCTAAACCCGAGTCCGCTATATGAGTTTATTGTACTATCCGAAAGGAGCAATTGCACAGAATACCTCAAGAGCAACAACATACCTCAACTTAGTTCAGACAAAAAATTAGAAACATAATCCAATTTTCTTCTATAAAATAAAAGCAATAACCAATAATTATTCGCTTTCAGCGCAAGCCTTCATCGTTAACAAATCACGCATTCTTAGTCGGTAATAATTGTTCGAATAACTATGGAATAGAGAAACAATACAAAAATAAACTTCATAGGCGTAGCAACATATACATGTACAGCAAACTTCATCATGCGCAGCAATATAAGGCCTCCTTTCCACGATGCACATCTTACATGTAATGTTACGTGTAATTTTACATGCAACCATGTTTAGAAAACTACAATGTAAAATGTCCTTAACTGGGTTTCACGCATGCCGTGCATGAAACCCAGTTAAGGATCAAGCAGTGCATCAAAACTCAGTCAATTAATCGTTGTTAATGACAACGGTCGTTTGTCTGTCTTAACACGATTACATGTAAAATTTCATGCAAAATATGCATAGTTGAAAGAAGGCTTCAAGTTCAAATCTCTCAAAGGCAGCATATTGTGCGTACCTTTTGCACATCATACAACAAAACTCATACTATAGATACAATACAGCTCCAACATCAGCTACATGAATTAGTCTGGTACATCGTAAATATCCCTTACAGAACCACTGTAGACTGAAGTTGACACAGCACCCATCACCGTAGTATCCGCATGAGTGCACTCATAAGAGAATATTGCTGGGAACAGCGTTCATAAAATACAGGTGCATAAATGTCTCACTTTATTGTGCAAGATACGCTACGTATCTCGCGCAATTAAAAAAGTAAACTCAACTTGTATTTACAGTAAATTCTGCAATAAATTCAACAAGCATCTAGCGCACAATTAAAAAACAATCATCATAGCAGATCTAACATTATATTCACAATAAATACCATACAGCATTAGGTCCCGCACATCACTTTATTGGCTTTGTCTCGAATAATTCAAGAACGCAAGAGTCCAATGCAACATTCCATCAAAACGCAACACGCTACCACCAATATCTATAAAATACGATCAAAATCTAGATAAATCGCGAGCATTCTAAAACCATAAAAGAACTGAATTTGTAACCTTAATCTTAACAAAAGACATTCGTTCTGAAACAAATGAATAATTTCATCCACAGAGCAGTCCATCCATGGCATACATACAAATAATTCGCCCACCAATAACTAACCAATATCTCTCCATAAAAGACCGCAACTCAAATATCGCTGTCCAATCGCGAATAATTCCGTCCAACCGCCGAACCTCGCCCGTCGGCATTCGCCCGACTTCCTTCCAAACCCTCCTCGCCCCCCCCCGAGGGGCGAACCACCGTCACCCCCTCCTCCAAAACCCTCAGCGGCACCTTCGCGCCGATCTCTACCGCCCATGTGACCACGGTAAACATGATGATTCCGATGACGAGAACCCCTGACAGGAAGTAGAAATAGTAGTCGAGGTGGCAGTGGGACTGGGAGTCGGTGAACGGGGAGTGGGCGCAATTGATGTTGCCGTAGTCGTAGGTCGTGAACCAGGTCGACTCGAAGGCAGCGAGGAGCCCAGTGCCAAGCCAGGACCCGAGGCCCTGGGAGAACCAGTAGAGGCCCATGATGATGCCCTGCATGGAGCGAGGCGCGTAGATGTAGGCTAGCTCCAGACCTGCGAACAGCCAATCGAAGCAGTTTAGCACGCTTAATACTTCATACTAGTGCAAATTAATTAATAGTAATATACAACGGTAGCAGCAGCTTGAATCCGAAAAAAAAGTATCCAGTCGCGCATCAGTACATACTACTGCGTGGCGAGCAGATTTATGCTAGCTCCAGACCTGCAGCCACGTAAACACTCAATCAAAGTAGTTAAGAATCGCAACAAATATTAGTGCAAATTAATTAATAGTAATTCAATGGAAGCAGCAGCATGATGTCAAATGTCAAGCCGAGAGAAAATGAGCAAAAGCCGATGACAAACCTCCAATGCTGGCAAAGAGTTCACTAATTCCGATGAGAGCATACTGCGGCAGTTGATAGAACACAGTCATCTTGGCAGCCAGGTAGTACGTGTTACCTAACACAATATATAACCCATACAAATTTAAATGTAAATTCTATCTGCGACAATTTAGACTTTAAGTTTTTACTCATTGTTCTACAATTTATCGTAAACACATCGGTTGTCTTCATCTAAAACAGGCTAATTCAAATAAGTTATATCCTCTTGCCATCACTTCTAGATGTATCAAAACAATGCAACAGTGCTGAAAATTACAGGTAAAAACCTTCACACCTAACTTTCACATTTTATTCACAACATCACGCAAAATACACAAAGCAAAAATACATCATCACTTCATCACGCTACAGGATAGATATTTCGCTTTAAAGTAACACGCACAATTTAACGAAGTAGTTCTGTAACAGAGATAACGCTACAGAAACACTTGTGAATTAAAAGCGTAATTCAAATATTTGGTTTCAAATAAATAGGACTTCATAAAACCACAAGCAAAGTAAAATGAATTAATCAAATAATGAACACAAAAAGAACAAATAGATGTTGCCACCTATCTTCTGATAGTGCGTGTGGTTGTGGCCCCCCTCCCAGTACGTCGCCAGGCGGTAGTGTTCCGTCACACCCGCACACAAAATGGCCGCCACGGCAAACCCCATGCCGATGGTAATTCTGGCTTTCAGCGAGGGGCTGTGACCGGACCGATCGAGCGCAGGGTAGATGAGGCGATCAAGAACAGGGAGCAGAAGCAGAACAAAGAGGACGTTGAAGAGAGACAGCCAGGCCGCGGGGATCTCATAACGAACCAAAAACGTATATTTTGGGTTAGCTAAATAATCCTCTTTCTGCAAAAAATTATCCCTGAGGGTGGCACGCATTAATAAACTTAAAGTAAACGATGAGTTAACTAAAGACAGCGTTTTTCTATTAAAGTGAACGCCGGCATATGCGCAAACTGCATGTGCTTATCATTAGCGCCACTTTTACTAGCGTAAAACACGATTCTTCTGAGGTTATTTATCTTTAATTTACTCCAATGATGAATACAGGCAGTATATGAAAATTCTATCAAATTACTAAAGCTGAATCATACAACAAAAATACTAATGAATCAGAATCTTAAATTTACGGGTATTGCATTTCTAATTCACAAGACTTAATAAAATCACAAGAAAAGCCAAATTATTTTAACAAATAAAGAACAAAAAGAAGAAAAAATACCGGAATCCAAAGACGGTCAAATACGAAAGCTATTTAATATAAACATACGGTGAATTTTCTAGCGGCCGCGGCAGCCATTGTGTCGTTGTTGTCAAAGTCCAGCTGCATGTGAAAGCTTTGCACCACAAACGTTGTCTGCATCTACAGACAGAAATAACTCACGGTCAATGCCACACGGAGAGACACTCAGAAAACACAGAAAATTAATTGAACACATGATTATAATTATACAGCGAATGCTCAATTATGCAGATGCAGGATCGACAGTTAGCTAGCCAATTACAGTCGCAAATTTTTTAATAGTCAAAATGTCATAGCAGAAGAAATAAATAACTTTTACCTAGCCGAAAATCTCAGCCTAAACCTCGCCCGGTGAGCTCTGGGCTGCAATCAAATTCTTTATTCCCCGGCTTGCAGGGGTTAAACACAGAATAACAACAAGAAACGCATCCAGTGCACCTGGTAGTAAGCGGTCCAGTAGGGAACCATCGCGAGGAACACGACGACGATCTTGCCGAGTTGTCTGATGTCGTCGACATCCGTATCAGAGCAGCTGCCCCCGTGGCGCATACGTGCATAGTCCAGGCACCCCCTCGGGGGAGGCTCCGACCTTGCCCGTATCTCCCTGAAACAGCGCAGTGAGAATAAAATCTGATCAAATAAAAGATGATATCTAGGCGCATTTTAAAGTACGGCTTGCAACAACTGTAAAACATGAAATTGTAGCGTGCATGTATTTTTAGCAAATAGACAGAAGAGAAAAAATTACATGCGCAAAAATACCGCTGCAGAAATTATATTAAATATGCAGTCCTAAAAAATTTGAAAATGAAGCGCAGTAAAAATTCAAAGAGGCCAACCAATAAAATAGCATGTAAGACAGTAACTGTAAGCAGAAAAAGAGAAAATAATAATCAAATAGTCCTATAATAAACAGACAAAGTATGCCATCGTGACATTGTGTGACATACGCTAATCAGTCCACTTACAAATACAAAAACTCGCATGAGTGATTATTCAGCGTTTTGACAGTATTTGATAAGCTGATAATGTTTCAACAAACAACTTTTTCACTGTACCATAATGAAAGACGGCAACGTGTTAATGCTTACATCCTGGATCCATAATCATGACATCGTAATACAACACATTTACAATATGCGCCCAAATTCCGTTTGCTAGTGGAATATTCTAACAATAATTATTACGACAAATTACCTGCTCGCACTATCCTAGCAAATTATTTAAACATCATGTGATTAAGCCATTGCTCAACTCATTGTCATCGATGCAAATAAAAGATCAATACCGTAAAGCATTAAATTTTCCCGTGAATGTCAATTTGTCGAATACCGTGAATCGGTCAAACTCAAGAAAATTACGTACGCAAAAAAAAACTGCAGAAGCTATATATAATGGGCAGTTACAAAGCGCGTAAAATTTAAGTGCAGCTACTTCTGAGACAAAATCGCAAAAGTAACATGCAGCTAAATTTTCATGTATTACAGACTAGGGGATAAGACGTACGCGTTGAGCGTGTCTGTGCTGTGACTGCGTGAGCAGCAGAGCCGCAGTGACTGGCCGCACACCCTCACAATGTTAGTGAGCACACTTCCTGTCGCCGACCTCTTCACATAAACACATGAGCCTGTAGCACATAAACACATGAGCCTGTAGCACATTTATAAACACATGAGCCTGTAGCACATTTATAAACACATGAGCCTGTAGCACATTTATAAACACATGAGCCTGTAGCAC
>JAQIWG010002152.1:0-21375 GCA_034695025.1 Chamaedrilus cognettii | reverse complement strand
GAAGGGCAGTTTCTGTGCTATGGAATTTTCTATAGGCAGACTGAAAAGGGCAAATAGAAGAAATAGATATAGAAGAAATAGATATAGATATAACAGCATTTTTCTATCCGCCTGGGATTTTTCATGTACATATAAGACTATTATTATTGCAATTTACTGCCTACGATTGCCAAATTTAGCACAGACGAGTAACCAACTATTATCAACATCAACCTAACAATACAATTGACATCCTACAATTGTAAAACGTCACACACATAATTAGCCATCTAAATTTATACCAAGTTTCATGGAATTCGCTCGCTTAGTTCCGCAGTCATGAGCATTTGAAAATGATTAGCAGTAGCCTACCCCGCCGGTGTCTGGCTATTTGTGTGCATAGATAATTTTATGTTGCTGCGCAGACGAATGCTATCCGCTGATGCTTGTCATACAGTGAACTTTCTTTAGTAAGCTATAGCGATTCTGTACTGCGATTGTAACTTCATGAATTAATAAATCCCTGGCTAAGGTAACTTCTGACTTAAGAAACATCGCAAAAATCTAAATGCGTTCTTTTTATCATACAGAGTCAAAAAGTGTGTTCATAGAGCAGACGTAGGCCTAAATTCAATACTATAAGATGCTGACAATCCATACAAGTCCAACTCATAGCTTTAGAACTACATGTAGCATATTGCACAAAACATCACCAATTTCACAAAACGTTACCAATTGATGGATATTATTGTTGCTAGCAAAATTTGGATATCACAGGATGATTTTGTCTTACAAATCGATACAATCTCCACGTTGCTGCATTTTTGCACAGATTATCAGAAGAGACAATTTCTAAAGCTCACAACTTTTTGAACTATTTAACGATAATTATTATCAACGTCAAGCTGATTTTGAATTGAAGACTTGCTTTATTTACATATTTATGGGATTTCGTACGGTCAAAAGGGACGCTGTTCAATTTTTGCAATGTTTCTGAACTCAAAAGTAGCATAGCTGCAACCTTTATCAACTACTCACCCCCTACGTTCCGTCTAGAAACCTTCGCTCAGCTGACAAACACTTCCTTGCAGTTCCCAGAATACTGTCTGCCAATGGCCGTCGAGCATTTGTGTTTTCTTCACCCACTCTTTGGAATTTCCTCCCACTTTTTTTGCGTTCATGCACAACCCTGTCTACCTTCTCTCCGGTTTGGAGACTCACATTTTTCCTCCGTAATTATTAACCTAACCGTCTGCCAAGCGGATAACTGACCCGGCCTGCCGACATGACTTTCCCTCTTGGCCTTGGTGTCTATCTCAGCCTGGGTGGACTAGGGATGATGCCAATGTTGCCGGGAGGGCGTTCCCGATATAGTCGCCAGACTATGAAACAGACGAAAACCACATTATTATCATTATTATTGTAACGGTAGAAGCTTTTACTGGATACAGAAATAGTTAAATGGTTAGATAGGCCTATTAGCCAGTAGGCCTAGGCAGGTGGCTGGTTAGCCGAGTGTAAAGTCTGTAGTTTAACCTAGGCTAGGTTGAGGACTAAAGGGGTCTAAGTTGTCTATAAAAGGATTGACAATAAGTCAAACGAGGGTTGGCGGATGGTAGTTGGGAGAGTGGAAAGTTGTAGAGGTGGGGCAGACGTTTCTGAAAGATTAAAGATGCATATGAATACTATTCTTGAGTCTTACTTAGGCAAATACGAATGAAATTTAACACTGAATAACGAATAATCTTCAAATCACTCACAGGTCACTGACACCCTAAGTTGGCTCCTTCATCACACACTTCTTCAACCGTTCACGTTTCTATGGGGTTACCGTACGACTCCAGCGGTCATAGAGGGCCATCAACAGCGAGTCAAGCCAAGCATCACACAGCTGCAACAGATCAGTCATCAATAGATAAAGAGTAACAAGTAAAGCAGTACAAACAATAAAACTAAGGACCTGTGATTAAGGCATAGTTTACATTATTATTATAATTATTATCATCGTGTATCACAATATAACACAAGATTTTTTTTTATTAAGCATCGGCGATTGGCAGCCTGTTGTTGTTCTGGTTGTTTATAGACGCAGCTCATAACCTACGCTTGTCGTATGTGAATCTTGTGAGCCTATTTGTTTGAGAGCGATGCCCAAGGGATTTCCACTCACCGCTCGCCGTTGGCCGCCGATTTCGCTACCAACGACATCACTCGTTTATAGTCCCGCTCTGTTTCGAAGACTTTGACAAGCCGAGAAATTGAATTCTCTATACAGCTACAGCAGGGATCGAACCCCGTATCTCTCTCACGGCAGTCCAGTGATGATACTATTAGACCACACAGGCTTGTTGCGATTAGGCGCCGTCCATAAAGTACGTCACGCTCCGGGAGGGGGGGAGGGGAGGGGGTCTAAGAAAGTGTGACAGTTTGTGACAGGGGGGAGGGGGGGTAAAGGACATATGTGACGTCACACATTTTAATTTTCTTTTATTCTACATATAAAACCTGAAATTGACAGTGATGTTGTTTAACTTTCTAAAGGAATCTAACACAAGGATACAAATTTAATTATTACATTACTGCCATCTGTTGTTCCAGGAAACGATGATGATGAAAGATTGATGCCAGTCATAACTATGGATGAACACTTAACTTCACCATGGATGGATGATGTCTTGTGAATATTTTTTAATTGAACATCATTCACTGACCCAAAGTATACAGATACAATATAACACAAGAGTGTGTCACATAATTGGCAGTCTAGTCTTTTTTAAAGTCAAAAATTGTTTTGTTTCCCTTTTTATCCTTTTTTATTATCTTAAAACAACGACTGTAAATGAAAAAACAGATGGATGATGTGCATTACATAACTGTCTAGTCTAATTTTTGTTGCTTTTGTTTTCAAATTCAATCTAGATTGAGTTAATGCTTAAATGAATAGTTGTGCCAACTGTTCTACTGTCTACTAAGTCATTTTAATAATATGATAGTTCTTTTAAGTTAAAATTTTATTAACTTTTTAAGAGTGAAGTGTGTTTTAGATTAAATCTTAATTGCCGTTAATTATTTTAGCAATTTCTTACTTCGAAAGTGTGATATACTTTAGGGAGGGGGATCCGAGATTTGTGACAGATTGTGACAGGGGGGAAGGGGGGGGGGGTAAAAATTGACAAAAATAGCGTGACATACTTTATAGACGGCCCCTTAGCAGCCGCCACACAGCAACAGTATATATAGACAAAGTGGTATAAGCCTATTTTTGGTCATTTGCACATAATTAAACGACAAATTAGTTAATTTCAAAAGCCCCGAAAGCACTGTTTTATATCTATGTTCACTTTGTCCTGCGTCCTGCTAAACACCTGTTAAAACAAATCTCATCGTTATTATTGATAGATCGATCCGTGGATTTCCAGCAGCACGCAGGCCATGGGAACACTGTAGGCTAGGCCTGTTGGGCCTATTATAATACAACGAAGTTAGGTTAGAATTTAGAACGTATTCGTAATTATTGATGGTCAAGGGGTGAACTGAAAATTACGGTTAGCCGAATCTTGCTTTATGCAGTGATAAGATCGGCTAAGAAATTTATCTCTGTAGGCTTCAGTTGTGTTACAGCACAGGGGTTCTCAACATTTTCTGTTACGGTGAACATTTAATTTATGTAACGAAGGTCGGAGAATACTCGGGGTCAAAATGAACCCACGGGAGCTTGAAAACGAGGAGTGCTCGAACGTTTGAAAAAGGATCCTTAATTATAAGGCCCGTCTATGAAGTAGCCTGTAGTTCACGCTTCGAGGGAGGGTAAAGGGAGGAGAGAATCCAGTGTGAAAATTAACTACAGTGAGAATGAGGCGACAAACGACATGTGTGGCTTAGAGCTAAATTCTGCCAATAGGGAATTGAAATGTGTTTTTGCAAGCGAAGCGAGCGAAAATGAGGTTTTTCTCAAAGCAATAACAAGGGCTGTTACTTAGGAGACCTAATGAAGAAGACGAGATTTGATAACAAATTTTGGTATCAACAATTATTTCTTCTGTCGGCGGAACACCTCGCTACTCGCTGCGGAACATCGAAGAATTAGAAAAATGAACACAAATGACTGCCTCGTCATTTCAGTGGATAGCCTAATCGGCACAAACGAGCTGATTATTTAATTTTTTGTCACTAAAGTAAATTCATTTTCTATGAATATTTTATTAGGCGAGGCATTATGGATCGTCACATCGTATCACGGAGCAGTAAAATTTCAATTTTGAATTGTAGAAAGTGTCTATTTTGAAAGGTTGCCAGACTGAATATACTTCTAAATTGGAGCAGTACGACGCCTCAATTGGCAATTCGTTGATCCACCTGACCTAAACGGTGTCTACCGGCGGCCATCTCATCTATTTTTGCCGCGAGTTGATTTATGATTATCCTCTCCCCCACTCATCCTTCGCGTGAGCAACCGTCATATTTGATCGATATTTCAGTCGATAGATCAAATCTTGCATGTAGTTTTTATCTGGCTAACTCGTATTTTTTGTCACTGCCTCGTAATCACAGGCAGTGACTAAGCACCTACATGTTCTTCTGTTATTAATTTGACGCCAATTTCTAGCACAGATGTGACTTTACGAAACTAAACATGATTACGTGCAATCGGTTGATTGGACTCAATTGATTCAATTTGGATTCAATTGAATTAATAATAGATAGTTTTCGAAAAATGTCTACATTTTACGGTTAGACTAAATGCACGCGCACGTGTATTCAATTCTTCATGTCCACAACGACAGCTCCAAGCTATCTGCAGACATTTAGGCCTGGGTTACGATGTGTCACCTGCGTCTCTTAGAATTCTACTGGCTGTACATTGCCGCCCTTCTTGCCGCATTGAATTGGAGACCCCCAGGTGCTCACGCTCTTTTTCCGATCCGTCACCTTCAGGAGACTCTCGCCTCGCGACGAACACCAGCGCTCCCTCAGCCTCCAAGGTTCCTGACATCTTCCAGACTCGGAGCGGAGGAACCTCGAGAGACGGCGATGAATCTGTCTACGGCCGATGGCACCGGCGAAGAAAACAGAAAGAACGTTGATCCACCGGCAAGTGAGGTCGAGTTGACACGAGGTGTTTTAAATGAATCTAGCGATTTGTTATCTTTCAAACGGGCTTCGTTGTCAAAAGCGCGTCGTAAGCGTGTTGAAAAGCAGGATGTTTCATTGAAGGTTGTCATGTCAAAGAAAAATATAAGCGGCCTGTCGCGGCGAACGGTTAGGCGTAAAAGGCAAGTCAACAACGGTGAAATACAATCCGCCGACTTAGAAACAAGGACGGTTACCCATCCAGAGAGAAAAATCCATTCGTCGTTAGTTTACTGGGAATCTCATGAGCATTCGCGTTTGTCAAACTCGATGTCTTTGACAAATTTTCGTGGCATCGGAACGCAGAGTTTAGCGCACAAAGCAGCAGATCTGGAGACTTCGGTTTCGCACAACACTAAGACAATTGCGATCAAGAGGATAGCTACATCTGTCTTTGAGAATTCTATAGTGTCTAATGAGTTGACAAATGTATTACATTCTGAACTATTGCATCACGATGTAACATCACAAGATAATTCCTTAATGCACGCGTCAAAACTGCAAATATCCTCTTCAATAGGCCGCCTATTGGTGTCTGAGATGCACTTCGACACTTTGCAGTCATTCCAGACTTCGCAGGCAAACCTCATATTCTCGGAGACCCTCACTGCGCCATTAAGACTTCGTATCTCACCAGCAAGCATGAATGCCAACGAGTCGAACTTGCATTCGGTTGCAGATGGTCCCTCTTTAGGCATGGCTACTTCCTTTCCGGAAACTTTAGCCATGGAAGCCTCGTCAATTACTGCTGCGGGGGCAGATATTTTATCGATAGACAAGGACAGATTGAGTACAGAAGCAATAGGCACAATCAACTCGCAACTGCAGCCTTCTGTTGCAACTGAGGACAAATTACAGAGATCGTCAACAACAAACCCAGACTTGTCTCGTATATCTTTTGATACAATGTTGTTAGGAACTTCCACAAAAGGATCTCCTGCATTTGTTACAGCTGGATTAGATTCATCCATTATAAGCATATTACCTGTATCCCACAATAGCGAACCTTTATTTGTTGACAGTGGTGCACTTGTGAATTTAACAATTCTTGCAAACAGACTACCTGCACCAACTGCGACTGAACTAAGAGCAAGCGTATCTTCAACAAATGTTGACATCTTATTAACTCTCGTCGAAAGTTCGGCGCCTATCGCCAATATTCCGCAAACGTCATCATATGCTAGCGCTATCAGCTCAACATTTACATTTGAGACAACTTTGTCGCCAATGTTTGCACTTATCGGAACTATGTCGACGAAGCCGACATTTGCGACTAATACTTCAGCTCCTGCATTTGTCAATATGATGTCATCGCCTACAATAACCATCGCGCCAACTTCGTCAACGCATGGAAGTTTCGCTGTTATATCACCATCTCATATCACGACCTTTGCGCCCACATTTTTCGCCGATGCTTTGCCGACGCTTTCAGTTGCCACTGTGGAGTCACCCATTCTTGCAGTTAGTGGCGTTACATCTACTCCTACGCAGCCCACTTCTGGATTTAGCATCTCAACATTGGCAACATCTGCAATATTTGGCGGAATATCAGCGACATCTACGACACCACAAACCCACCACTCTGAATATCTTGAGCCATCAGCGATCAAGACATATTTCACGCATATGGTGTTTGCTACTCAACACGCCGCCCTGTCGACGCACCATCCAACGCTTGGCGAGGTTCAGACATCTGCGCCCCTGTCGTTTTCTGCGTCGATTGCTTCGGATCCGACCGCCGTGTATAACGGGCTGTACACTACCAGTGATCACCTGTCGAGCGGCACAACGGTCGGAGTGACTGGGCAGTTGTCGAGGAGCGCAAGTTTGACAGGGACAGAGGAAGTGCTTATCGAACCGTCGCTGGTAAGTTTGGTATCGGCAATGATTTGTAGGACTTGTGAATGCGGGCTTGCTGCAAGACGCTGCGAATAATTGCTTTGCAATAGATTTTTGGTATAGCGTTTAAAATAATACGATTGACTTTTTTCGGTACTAAGAAATTAATTAGCATATTGATAACAAGGAAATAAATCAGCAAATTTTGGAATAAACCTAAACTTTGTATAACTTGAATATCAGTGCTGATTTCATTTCTGTTTTCATTTAGCCTACTGATTTTCCTGCACATTGACTGTATCTTGTACAGTTTGTATTAGGCCTTCGACAAGCATTCTTTAAATTTCTTATCTCTCTTTATATTCCTCCTTGTTTTGCGACGCAACAAATATTGCTAACATCATCCTTCTAGAAAGCTTCTGCAGTCCAAAGAGGATGGACACTAAGAATAGCTTTCAGCCATGGACCGCAGTATAAGTTTGTTCTGCAGAGTTGACGCAAATCACGCCGAGCTGCTTGTGAAACCTTATTATTTGGAGACATGGAAGTGTACGGCTTTCGCTACAGGTAGACTTATACTTCTTCGAACAGTGAGCCTATGAAATACGATGATTTGCGATGACGCGATGACTTGCTGCTGTGGATGCCGCTTTCTTACGAGGTCGTTGTGTTGCAGACTGCTGTGGCTAACGATGTTGTCAGCTTCTTCAACCCAGCAGTCATCTCCAGTGCTTCAAAAGTTGCTCAAACTGTCGAATTTGAGCTCATTCATGGTTCAGATCACATTCATGGTTCAGATAAGTCTTCAGCGTCACAGCATTTTTCTTTAGCGTCATCCGACAGAAAAACTGAAAGGACATTGACTGCTTCATCGGTTCTTGACTTGACCTCATCCTTCAATGCGCAACGTGCATCATCAATATATGAGACGACGTCAGTACTTTTAAAGTCGGTTGATTTACATACACCATCAAGTCATGAGACTGTGCCATCAGCAAAGAAACATCAGCTGCAACTCACGACAATGTTATTGGAATTCAATCCAAATTCATCAATCACTATTTCGGCTGAACATGGATCCGACATAATTACAACATCAATGGGCATATTTTCGGGTACAGCTAAAGCAGCATTGATTGATCCTGTCCTCAAAACTAGTTCCATAACTCCGACGATCATTATGGCAGCTGCTGCTGTAACTTCTACGCTGAGGACCGTAGCAACCATTATTGATCCGATGTTGGCAGAGGTATTTTCTGCTTCGCCTCTGACAAACACTGATTGTACAGAAAAAGTTAGTAATATTCATATGGTTGCTTTAGCGCCAACAACAATATCAATAACTACTGTTGGGGGCCAATATAGTTTGAAACAAGAATCATTTTTTTTTTCTTTTCGTACGTTAACTCCATCAAAAATTGAATCAATTATCATTGATGACGCTTTAACACGCGTGACTATGTCTTATGCAACAGAACCTGACAGCGATAGTACACGTTCAGCTCCCCAAGAAATTGCGCCAGCGGTGTCGTCAACAGTTACTATTATCTCGTCGATAACTGAGCATGCATTAACTTCAACCGCTCCGCCAATCATTACAAATGTGTCGACGAATACCACAGTTACTGAACAAGAAATCGATTCAACAGCTGAGAGTTTACCGTTCCCTCCTTCATCGATATCAGCGATATCGCTGTCTGCAGCACACACCGTTGTACACACAACTGAGACGTTTACCTCAACAGTTACGATAAATGTCAAACATGCTGCTACGCTGGACATTTTTCCTAGGAATATTAATCCTCCACACGAAGACAAAATCAGACAATCCAACCACTGTTCAACTTTAAAGCTTCAATATTGTCACTTTTTCATCGCGGCATACCTCTTCAATTGCTATAACCTCGGGTAATCTTGACGATTTTCCACCTGCTTCTCAATTAATCACACCGAACACGTCACATTTGGCTACAAGACCTTTATCGCAAGAAAATACTGAGCTATTTTCTGCTAATCTTGCCTCGTACATCCTATCAAATCTATCTTAAATAATTCTGCTTCTCAAATATTTCCATCAGAAAGTATAATGCAGTCTTCCGCTCGGACGCTCTCAAATACAGCTGGATTGTTGCACTCCATCGGTAATTCGGAAAGCATTTTGCATCGGTCGCACAGACTTTTTCAAACTTAATTTGAACGGATGCCTTCAACCCACTTAGGTTCAACACTGATTCCATCTTTCATTTCGTCCATCACAACAGACGTTGTGTTCACAAAAGCCGCCTCAACGGTGCATCTATTCATCCAGCCGACTATTTCATGCCAGTTTCAAGGGTAACTGATTTTTTATCGCTTGTTAATGAAGTAGAATCTCCTTCTCTGATCCCCATTCTTAGCAGGCAAATGCCAAGCACATCGAAATTCGATGATTTCAGTTCAATTCAGTCGACGGTCACGACCAAAGACGCTGCAGCGGCCACATCCTCCGTCCCAGCAAATGTGACGTTGAAATCAATCGCGTTGCATCCGGAGATTTTTACTATCACCTCAACATCTTTCTTGTCACCTCCATCGCAAAGCACACACTTAAATCCCTCAGAATCAGCTGCAGATTTCTTTGTATCACATTTGCTGCCGCATTCAGGTTTGTTTCAAACGGATTTCGCTACGTTTGCGCATGCCAATGTTTCTTCTACTGAGTTTGATACATCTGCCGTGATTCCAGGATCTGTGGCTCAGCCAAATAGCGTGGAGGGGCAAATCACGAATCAAGTAGTCACACGATGGTCAATGGATTCGGAAGCACATCTCCATCTGTTGTAATGTCTTCTGATTCGAAGTTTTTTTTCTAAAGCTGGGTCCTCGATTCTTCACAGCACAAGTCTTCCAGTTCTGAGTCATCGAACCTGAACACAATTATTACGGAATCCAGAGGCTCAAAATTAAATAATTCTACCATGGTCCTGAGTCAGCGCTGCTGAACGCTGCCGATTATGCAAGCTTGACGCAACAAACGCTATCAAATTGGTTACAACCTGAGTCAGATTCTCACGTTTTACATAACAGATTATTTCCAACATCAGCAACAAGCAACATATTTTCAACAGATTGTTACCTTTCGATGCCCGGATACACGACTGAGTTGATTGCTTCTTCACTGATTTCACCAGTTGCTACTTTATCAACACCTCCAACAATGTCTTCTATTTCAATCAATAGCGCAACGTTCATTTTCTTTTCTCAAATTTTTCAAATCGTACAACCTTGCCAACTTCTGCTGTTGTGCTGCTCGTTTCAACATTGGTGAGGTCTCCTATTTCAGATGCTAATTAAACGTCTACTGAGTGGCATGATCCTTCGCTGATTGTCCATCCTTCTCTCTCCTTGTCACCAGAAGCAATCAACCCACTCTTTTCATCAACCGTTGCAGTACCAATTCACAGCTTTTCTCTGACGAATTTTGTTAAATCTGCCAACCTTGTTCCTCCGCAGCGAAATGCATCATCAGTGATTCCATCAACACTGGCACAGCCAGCCAGCCAGGAACCAAATCACTTGGCTATGACCAAAACCATTAATTGCACAATACTTCATAGAGTTGTAAGCGACTCACTAGTCGGAGCAATGTATTCTGCGTTAAAACTATCTGGTTTCAAAGCTGTAATTCCGGTTATTCGAAGCACAAAGGTCCTCAGTTCTGATTTAGCATACCTGAATGCAATTTCTATGAAATCCTTGAGAGACTCAGAGCTAAAAACAATGCCTGCGTTGATTCCAGAGTGCTGCTGAAGGCTGAAAGCTTGATGCAACAAACATCATTACGTTTTAACAAATTTGTGTCGACTTATCACATCTCGGATTTAAGATAATTTCTAGAATCTGCAACAAGTGCTAAATCCTCAATTAAAAATCATCCTTTGATGCCTGGACCCATTGTCGAATTTTTTGCGTGTTCTGTGGTGTCTTCAGTGGATACTTTAACGACTCATTCAGCAAGCTCCGCGGTTTCAATCAGTAACAAAACGTCTATATCCTTTTCTCAAACTTCGCAAATCTCGTCAACTCGTGCTCTCGCGCTGATCGTGTCAACATTGGTGACGACTCCGATATCAGATGGCGTCAAAATACTTATTGATTGGCGTAGTTCCTCGGTGGCTGTTTATTCCCCTTCCATCTTATTTTTAGAATCTATCAATCCTTCACCAGTGCGGCACATGAACATAAAGGCCTTAGCGATCAGCTTCGCTAACCATAACGCGCTTCTAAGCTCTGAAGGGCTAGTTGCTACTGCAACAGTTTGCAGTTTGCAGCTTGCAACCTTCTTGGCATATTTTCTTCAAGCAAAAGTTTGAAACTATATTCACCAGCCGTTGCAGTAATTCTCAAGCCAACCACTCAGACTTCGCACGTTTCAATGACTTCGCAACTGTATTTGGAGTCCTTCGGCATTTTGTCTCATATAACCTCCATCGGTTTTCATATTTTTCTATTTACAAGTGTGTCGGAATTCCCGCTTGCATCCTCATTATCGAGGTACATGTATGCAACAGTCCTTTCTTTCAGTTACACGACAGTTTCCAAACTATCTTCGTCAGTTGATCATCTTGAGAAACTTTCGCGCTATACAACTTTCTCTGATCAATCTGTTCTGCTTGAAGACAGTGCAAAGCAAAGAGACTTGTTTGTATCTCAGCACGCGACAGCCTCGAGCATATTTAACTCATTGACGGTTTTCAAAGTTGCTGAAACTCTCAATATTCACCCACTTACGTACATAACAGCTCCAGATTCTTCAACTATGCATAATTCAAAGTTAATACCCCCGATCTTAAACTTCTTTATCAGTTTTGATACTTCTAAAAATGACCCTGTTCTCAGCTCAGATCAATCTAGTCATGCGCATATCTTCAGCTATTCTGATTTGCTGGATTCTTCCGGAAAACATTTAATGATCGCCTCGACCATTTTTTCCAGTCTGTCCCACATTTTTGATTCGCTGGCTATTTTACCAAGAGAGGTAGGCCCCCTATTTCCAACAAAAGTCTCTCACATTGGGACATTGACGTTAGGTTTCTTTTGCCAGCTGTTTAATTCTGAAATTTTGGTCATCGGGGTATCTTTTGCTGAAATGACCAGTTCACATCCCTCCAACTTGTCCAGCGTTTCTTCAATTCAGACCACCATCAGTCTAGAGCATGGGTCCCAATTGAGAACCTTAGTATACTTACGAACATTTTCACAACGTATTCTTCTCTTCTCTAATTTACGCATGAAGCAGGTTGACACATGCTTACCACACCGCCTGCTGCCTTTCCAACAAAGCTTTCTTTTCTATCGTCTGCTTCAACTAAAGTGCTTAATTTTGATACTTTTGCTACCGTTTACACAACTTCGCTGTCTGTAATTTCATATACGCACACTCCCGTTTAAAATTTGCTCGCTTCTCTGGTTCTTCAATAATTAGTCACGCAACTTTTTCATACTCATTTTCGGATTCATTAAATGTTGCTGAAGCTACTGGTGCAGACTTTTCACAGACCAGTTTGCCTGTGACTTATCCAACAATTCGCCTAACGCTTGCTGCTACGCCTGCCACACAGCTATCCGTGGTGGAAGATACGTAAACTAGATTGTATCATCGCATGCAAGCGCAGAGACATTTGGCTCAACCATTTTATCCGCTGCACATTTATCATCATTGCCAACACTTCCATTGCCAACCAAATGGTCAAACATGATAACTATCCCTAAAACGTCTGCACATGCTAGCATTTCCACGGATAGGCATACAATATCATCATCATTGTTGCAGTTTGCTTGTTGCAGCAACTGCTATTCCATATAGCATCACACCAATAGGCAAGCATACGCCAGGATACTCTACGATGTTTACGATAATTCTGAATCTGTCTCAGAACGCCACGCAGACGTCGGTTCATCCTCACGCTACCCCAGGGGTCTTGAGCGCCAGCGGACACCACGGGGGCCACACTTCGTTCACTGCATTCCCGAGTCCTACTACATGTAGGCCTACCTTGTCCCCGTCGACCGTGCACTCCGGACCTATCAACCACAGCTCAGCCCAGGTTGCGTCTGGTCATGGGTCGCTTTCACCGTCGTCTGGTCACACTGAATCCAGCAGCAGGGGCTCGGCCTCGGGTCAGGGGTCGCCATCGCCGTCATCTGGTCACGTTGGACCTAGCAGCTGGGCCTCGAGAGAAATGCTGTCTGATGATTGGACGATTTCTCCTGCCGTCAGTCACGCACAAGACAGCCACAAGCCTACGGCCAAAATGGTCTCAAGTCGCGGTTCTATCAGACCATTGACCGTTTCTGCAGATCCAATTCCCTGGACAGCATCAGTTAATGGATCCAGGGACACAGGGGAACATCTACAGACAACGGCGGGGGTGGTGGGATCAGTGGCGGGCGTGCAGGGCACGAAACTCTACCCTTCAGTGACTCTCTTGGTCATTGAGTCGGGGCATTTTGCCACGTAAGTACGGTTTAGCACTGGGTTATTACATGTATCTACATGTGCACACGTCTAAGGCTGCGATAATGAAGATTTTATAATTCTCTTCAGCCATTTAAGTTTTCCGGATCATTATCCTATACAAGTTAATCAAGCGTCTCAAGGACTCTAATACCTCATGCATATAGAATGTTCTTGGATCATGTTTGAATTCCCCTAGTTAACTTTGTTGAATATTTCGCTGTTCGTAACTCGGAAATTTTATTTTACATCAGATGGCTTAACTTAAAACTTATGCACTAAAGCACTATTGGCGCTAAACCTATGCACTAGTAATTAAATTTCTTCTAACTAGAATTGCCCCTGTTTTGTATTCACGCCTAAGCTAAAAACAATTTATGTATACTTTGAAGTTACAGTGCGCCGTTGATCTCAAAAACGCCGTGGCTGACCTCGAGTATGTTTGCGACTCAATTTTCCACTCCACTAACCAGTCAAACTTCAGCAAGCTCCACCTCGGTCACCTTCACGAGGCCAATCACTGCTACACCGAACCTTCTTCTCAAGTTGAACGCCACGCAGCTTTTGCACGTGGAGCAGCTGGAACAAGGTAAGTCACCACTCGGTCTGGGTAGGCTTACATGTAGTTCACATATACATGTAGGTAAAGAATTTGCCCGAGTAAGCCTGCAAGGTAAGTCAAAATGGTGTTATAATTTAGATGTTGGGGTTAGTTATAGGCTCAACTTCGCAAGCCTTCTCCGGGATATTTTTATATTTTTGTTGCAGGCCTACTTTGTAGATTGCTACTTGTAATGCGATTTCTTCGTGTGCTTGTGTATTATACAAAAAATACCAACCTCCTTTGTATCGTGTAATTTGCTATTGTCCTTGTTTTCACGCAGGTTTACACGTTTTTGTCTGTTCTGATCAGGACTGCTGGAGCTGGGTTTCTACGGCTGCATGCCCTTCCTGACGCCAACCAAATAAATAATTATCTGGCACGGGGTTGGCAGCTAGCAACATTGTGTGTTTAACAGCCTTGCTGAAGAGCCTGTAACGCATGGTTTCATAGTTGCCGGCGCGGGGACTTGAACCCTCTGGACTCTGAACCCCTCTGGACTCGAAGTCCGACGCCATAACCACTACACTTCAGCGCCTCGCTATTGTACTAGATTTTAAAATGTGGAATAAAAAATTGGCTGAAGTGGGCCTACTATAGGTAAGGCAACAATTTGCACGAGTACATGTAGGTCTAAATGGTAAGTCAGCACTTAATTAGAGGATCGAGAATACCTCTCAAAGGTGATATATGTAATGGCGCGATTTGTCGGTAGGCCTAGTGGCTATAATCAATGACATTAATGCCACGTTAAATCAAACTCAACAACCATAGGCCTAGTTGCTTAACGTATAGGTAGAGTTTGGTTGTTGAGATTGTTTGAAATATAGAATTAATTTCCATTGTGAATGATTTTCAGTGCATTGAGTGGAAACAGCTACTGTATCATAACTAAACTTATTTGATTTCACAATGTAGCCTACATACATTAAACCCACTTCAATCTCTTTCTCTCTAGCGTGCTGCCGCGTGGAAAGTCCTTGGCATCCAACTTTTCCGCTTTGACCTTTCCTCGACCCTTCTCTTCAGCACTCTGTGCGTTACGTACCTTCCCAATCAAATCGTCTATCATTCCTATTCGCTTTCTTCCAGGCCCCCTATTTTCTTCCATTCTGCCTTCCATAATGATTTTCATTAGTCTCTCCACTTCAATCGAACCGATGATAAATTTGTTTTATCTTATCATTATGAACAAAATCACAGCAGTATGCAAAGATAAATGGTCCACGCTTTGGAAAAATAAGCAGTTTCAGCAAAGTCTAATATTAATTACGTGTGCAAGGCAGTTAAATTCTCACCTTAAGCAATTAGCTCAAAACTATTCCACTATTTCACAAAAAAAACACTGTTCGTTCTTGTTGATGCAACCTTGTTTCTGTTATGTTCTGACAGGATTGCTAGAAGCTTACAGAGCGGCTGCGCAGAACCTCACGCGACCGGTCAATAGACTAGCAACAGGAACGCCTCCAATGAACATCGTTCCGCCAGTGACGTCATATTCGACGCCATATTTGACGTCGCACTCTACTCCATATTTGACGCTGTACTCGACGCCATATTTGACGTCGTTCTCGACACCATATCCAACCATAAGCCAAATTCAACTTAGCTCACTGATTTCGCAGCATAGGCCTATTTTCACAGCGTCACTATCTTCGGTTAATACCAATCAAGAGTTCGCTCACAACACTTTCAGTCAAATCCTGAATATTATGTCCCTATCTAGAATATCCTCTTTTCATTTGACTTCTACCGGCGCAGCGCATCATGTAACTCCCACCAAAACTGTGTCTCACTATTCTTCTCTAATTGAGACAACAACCCATTCCAGTGTTGCTGGAACTGTGCAACATTCCATGATGGAGAGCTTGCATTCGTTTTCCAGCTTGCATACATATCACCAGTTTGCAGACCAGGGAGCATCCACAACGCTTCCGCCTCATTTTATTTCCGATCACGTGTTCTCTTCCTTTAGCAACACGCAATCTTTCGTTTCCGCCCAAGTGCTGTTATCTCCACACGCTCACACACTTTTTCCTTCTTCAAATGTGCAGAGATCATCTCATCTGACGCTCCTACATTCATATTCCGTTGAACATTCGACCGATATGCATCCATCTGGCACCAATATTTTTCTTACATCGTCACAATCGTCTAGTCATTTAGCTCCTGCACACTCTTCTGTTTTGGATGGATCGCATTTGTATGCGACGCCGTCGGCCTCACACCTCGTGTCATCAGTTGAAGATGGATCATCGGAGAAATATTCATCAGTTGGCTCTTTCAAAGGATCATTATTTTCTCTCTCAGGTTCTTTGATGGATTTATCATCATATTCCGCTTCGTCTGTTAGATCTGTGGTGGGTATGGCACCATCAACCAATATTGCTCCTTCTCACGGATTTCATCTGGAGCCATCTCTGCAATCTGCCTCTGGATTTTTTGCACATGCACTGTCTTTGACATCATATCAACATTTTTTAATTGAATCGACACCGCATTTCACAGCTTCCATTGTTTACTTGACCACATTGTTGCTGCATCATCCTTCGTCTGAGAAATTAAATTTTCTTTATTCAACAAACCGCATTGGACCTTCATCATCACGGTCTGAACTTCATCTGTTTTATTCGGCCACAGCCTCAGTTCCATTTCCATCTCAGGTATCGCATCCACTGAGCATCTCTCTCAGCATAACACCGGAACTGAAAACAACATTGGCGGCATCAGCCACGGGAGCTACTGTAGACTTTGCAAAATCAGAAATAAAGTCCTCGTCATCAGCAGATTGGCTTCACGAAGGTACAATGACCACAGTGCTTTCTTCCACGGCGACATTGTCCACCGGTCAACTACAAGTAACCGTGCAGACAAGTTACATGGCCAATGTTATCTTGAGCCAACGTCATCAATCGCTGGCAGGAATTCAGATCGCTTCTGCTGGCTTGCGTGCAAGTGACCATGTGACATCGACGCATCAGTCTAACGTAAGCTTGGCGATCATTGTCTATTGCTTTTTTTTATCAGGTGTCTTCTATACAGTGATCAGAAAAACACACTTACCTGAACTTTAGGGGCACAAAATTTTATGTTACTCTCAGAATGATGTAACCTAACTTTTATCATTTTTTTAACTTATGATTTTATGACTATGGCATAAGTGATATATTTGATATATTCGATTTGTCTGTGGTCCAGGTCTATACTAAGTAGGCTAGCTAGTTCAAGTGTTTTAAAACTTTTTTTGCTTTACTAATAGCTCACGATATTGTGCAGCGAGAAAATAATAATATAAATATGCACTGCATGGTTGCTTTGATTTTCTAGTGGCTGCACGAGTCCTTTCACCTTCCCTTCGTCTCAGAAACTTCATCCCATTTAGCTGACACCACTCTGCTTCTATTATCCCGCTCTGCAACCACCAATGGTGCAACTCATAGTGGTTCAACCCGTATTGGTGTAACCCATAGTGATGCATCCCCTACTCGTGCAACCCATAGTGGTGCGGTCCCTCTTGATGCAACCCATACTGTTGCAACCACTATGGGTGCAACCCATAATGGTGAAATCCTTACTAGTTCAATCCATATTGGTGCAACCCTTATTGGTGCAATTCCTACTAGTGTAACCTTAACTGGTGCAACCCCTATTAGTGTAACATCTCCAGCTTCAACATATCATTCCGTTCTCCACCCCACTCTGGCTTCATCATCGAACACCGTCACTTTGCCCAGTTCTCCCTCCTTCGGTTTTATCGCGTCACTTTCCACAACGAGTGTCCTCGTTTCCGCGGTGCCTGCTACGGCAGTGGGAGAAGTGGGGAACTCGGCAGGGATCCATGGGTCTGCAGGGAGCCCTGGAACTGTCGGCCGTAGCAGGAGGCAAGCAACAGATCCGAACACACTGAGAAACACTGCGACTCCCGTAAGTGCGGAGTTCCGTAAGTGCGGAGTTCCAAGATAATGTTTTTGTCACTGCCAAACCGAACTTGCAGCACCAGCACACCAGGCCTACATGATTGTACGTTGTATGGCTGTCCAATAAATTACCTCGTACTTACATACTGTAGCGTAAGCCTCCTCCACTGCCCAATGCCTGCATGGATGCTTTAACATCGAAAGCCTTTTAGTCTAATCAATCATATGTCAACGGGCATATTCCGCATAGGCGTTATTGCATGACCCTGGTTATATTATACTTGACTGATTAATTGTTAAAATGAACATTTGCCAAAATTGTGTGATGAGTGTGAAACCGACAGTGTGTGCTAACTTGTTTGACAGCTTTGTATTACTGTTACAAGTATGAAGTTATTTTGCCGTCTATAGGCCTACCTGTTATGGCTTTGATTATGGAGTTTGTGACCAGCGGTTTTTTGTTCTCTGGAGTGACGAAACCGGTTTGCACATAACAGGAACGAATTTCTTTTGCTGTCGTGCATGCACTGCAATTATAGTGCAAAGCTGAATTTTTGTGTGAAAAATGAACACACTCGATATCACATCAATTGTGACTATTATGATAGCTAAAATTTATCGCCATTTTTATCGTCTAATCGGTTAATGTCCATGTTTTCACACGTTTACGCCCTGATGAGGACTGCTGGAGCTGGGTTTTTATGACCGAATGCCCTTTCTGACGCCAACTAAATCAATGATTATATGGCACGGGGTTAGCAGCTAGCGACACTTGTGTTTTTGACAGCCTTGCTGAAGGGCCTGTAACGCATGTATTGACGAAACCTGTTATGATAACTGACATGCATAAATAACTATTAACGAACTATGACACTGAAAACATACAATGTAGCAGATTGTGTTGTATGTCAGGTTGACTCGCTGAAGGCTAACCCGGACGGATCGGTGGACGTTCTGTTTGCCGTCACGACGCCACCCAACGTGACCGTCCTTGGGGCTGCGGCTCAGTCGATCTACGCTCGGCTCTCCAAGGAGGACCTCGCCTTCTTTCTGCCTCCTGGCACACGGGTGAGGTGGCTACGTGTAACTATGTCTTAATGCCCTTTCAACAAAAGTCTGAGCATTCATAGTATAGGACCGACCCCGTTCATACTGTAATTGTCGTATCAGAAAAGTTGAATTTCTGACATTTGGAAAATCTCAAAGTATATGCTTAAGCAAGTGCCGCCGACACCCGTCATCTAGTGAAATCGCGATGAGAAATCTGAGGTTGGGAGGAGGGGGGGGGGGGGGTTGAAAAGTGAAAAAATGCACTCGAAATGAAAAAGTGAAATGATACAATCGTCTATTGTTTATGGTTGTTGCTTCTTGAACATCGTGCAACACAAGTTGAAAACACATTGCTATGACAATTATATTACAATAATGTTCTTTCTGATGTGGTTGTGCAGGTGCTGGAGATGCCACACGCTCTCGACCTCGCAGTCATTCCCCCTCGCGCGCCCTTCGTGTTTCCCGACTGGGCCGTGTTCCTCGTTGTGCTCGCCGGCCTGCCGCTCGTCCTGCTGCTCATCTGGCTTGCCTACTCCTGCCGCAAGGGGTCGCTGCACGCGGGAGGCGAGATAGGGGTCACGCGCAAACTGCCTCCTCCCATCGTCGACCAGGTATATGAGAACAATATTGTGGGACAGATTTTCAAATACAATTGTATGATGTGCTTACACTTGACCCTCGGTCTTTCGCCTGACTGTTCCGTTATATTTAGAGCCCTTGATGACCATAATTAATGGGCTCTGCATCTACATTGTCTCTGCTCTGCATTATCTATGTCGTCGATTTTAGCATGCTGTCTATATTATTATGCAGCAAGAGACAGTGAAATTAATGTACACGTGTGTACTAGTTAAACAGTGGCTGATACTTACTAAAGGTAGAAATGTGTATCTAAAAAGTGTACTGACGTTAAAGCCATGGGAAATAGATAAAAACTTTCTTTCTAGTGGCGTCTATCTTATGGTGGATTTTGCTAGCATCCATGTGGGTATAATTAATCAACCTGGGAAGGCTTTGATTACACAGGATATTTTAATTTTAAGTTATTAGACATGATTTAATGACGAAACTCAAGTTTTAAATCACTTCTAAATTGCTCTTATAGGATTCTATAATGGACAAGGCTGCACTAAATGAGCCGCCATCAATCGTCGATTCAAAAATGAGCACTACCGCAAGTCGTCCTCTGCGTTACGATGATGTCCTCAAGCCTAATGATGACGTCACAGCGGCAGTCGATAGGAGAGATCTGCGAAGTGTTGAGGAGGAAATAGAACGACAAATGGTGACTGTACAAACAGTGGAGTATCCACCCCCAGGACGCAGCACAGTCTCTTCAGCTCGTAGTTTCAACCAGGAGAATGGATCAGACGAAACTGTGACTGTGGTACGAGTTGATCCCCTGACTAAGTCGGCTCTGGTGGAGGCGGATCAGCGTGGGGAGAGACACCCCATGGCTAAGTCTGCTGGCGTGAAGCCCCGTCGTGACAGGGATCCTAATCCAGCAGACTTCGATGTGGAATTCATTGGACGCGATGGTAAACGGTCAAGGGATAATCAACGGATGAAAGATTTTGATGTCGAACGAGGAACGAATTTCATGTCTAAATCAGGAAACGGATCTGGCCACAATAACATACAAGTTGATCATAATTTAGGGCCTCATTCCCAGCAATTCAAGAACCCTTCTTTTAAGGAGCCTTGGTGCAATTCCGGACAAGAATCCTCTCGGAATCCTGAAAAGAGAGTAAACTGGAAGCGCGATCCGGATAACGTAGTGGAATATGGTCGTGAGAAAGATCAGCTGTATGTGTACAATATTTTCGATAACACCACACGCCCCTATCACGGTCCTGACCCGTCCCTGGCTCGTGATGTCAACAGGCGCCAGATGGGAGAGATTCGAGGGGAACCTGGGGGCGCCAGGGGGGAGCGAGGAGGTGGCAGGCATCTGGAGAGAAGACAAAGCTGGGCGTCGTCGTCCTATGGGAGCTTGGAGCGCCAGGCAGTCCTTGCATCCTGGTACAGGAACAAGAAGGGTGGAGCTAGGCTCGTCTCCACCGGGTCTCTGCAGGCGGAAGGTTCTCCCCGTTCTGTAAAATTATTAACCTCACACGATACTAAATCATTGGTTCATAAGGTTTGAATATGTCTGTTGTTCTAAAACAATCATTCCTTGTTTGGTTCAATATTCTTTCTGCTTTTCTTTAGTTTTTCATAATAATATTTATTAGGGGTGCAACGTTACCTTCCTAGGACGGGTCCCATTGTATGTATGTAGGCTATGTATATTGCACTTTTAATGCACCAAAAATATATCATGCAAACGGAGATGGAAAAACATCATTTGCTTGAATCGT
>JAQIWG010002151.1:0-21381 GCA_034695025.1 Chamaedrilus cognettii | reverse complement strand
CCGTACCCACCATTGCGAGTTAACCTCGAGTTGGTCAATCCGCGAGTTGAGAGTGGCCGTTGTCAATCTCCTGTGCCCAGCGTGACGTCACACAATCCGCCGATTGAGTCAACTCGAGGTTAACTCACAATGGTGAATACCGATATAAATGATCTTACCATCTAACTTGGCTTCAGTGTTGGAGATTGCCAGGCAGTGTTGCCAAATGTACGATTATACGATAATAATGTGCGATAAATTCAGCGATTTTAGGCCGTCTGTACGATATGCGATGATGAGAGTACGATAATGGCATTTCGCAATTTTGAATTTCGAGGTACAAGTAGTTGAAGAGCATTTTTTGACATGTTGAGTTTGTGAGCTTGCTAAAAAGAAATTAAAAATTTGAGCAAAATGTTGATTTTTTTAAATGTGAGGAGTGATGTCCAAAATGAGAAATGACGGATAATAACAACCCAAAAAGTGGCAAGTAAGGGCGCGGTAATTGTTTTTCGCTACGACCGCTCGTGAATTTTCTTTGAGACAAACGAGAAAGTGAACACAAATAACATCGGGCTGTAGCCCTATTCCGCTGTCCAGAAGAAAGCAAAGTGAGATGGCGGGACTTATCGCATCAAGCTACGATCGGCCAATGAGCACTAAACGACTAGGACAACGAAAAGAAAATTATCTGTTTTTGGCAGTTTTTTGTGTTTTTCGTCGGATTTCAGTAGTTATTATACGAAAAACGTACGATATCATGCTGATCAGCACGGTAATTTGCACTATTTTTCGCAAATAAATGATAATTTTCACCGCTTTGTACGATAATTGAAGTCTTAAAAGTGGCAACACTGGTGCCAGGCTGCAGGTGCGCGGATTCAATGTCCTTACACTGAAGAGTGCGGAGTCTGGCGCGTGACGTCACGCAGTATGGCCGTCAGCGCCTCGCAGCAGCAGCTGATGCAGTAGCAGCAGGTGCCCCACCCGGCGCAGCACTGACCAGCTTCGTGCCACCCACCCCGCGATATGATGCTCGATGGATCGGACACAGCGGCGGGGGCTGTCCCCTTGCTGGCTGACCCGTCCGGGGCCCTGGGTGGAGCTCCTAGCCCCCTTGGCCCCCCCTCGGGGCCGGATGGACCGAGCGTGTTCTACGACGGATCGACGATGCTCCATCCCCTGGCGACTCTGTCTGGACTGCCCATCGACCAGGTAGGGGACCCACGGGGGAGTGTCTTGTGATCCCGAGGCCTGGCGTCAAATACTACACTTTAGTTGTTAGGTCTATGTTCGTTCTCTATCCTTTCTTCTCAAGGATGCTGCCATGGCGTCCATGTCTGCGAGCATGTGGCCTACCGGAGGGGTCTTCATAAAACGCCGAACGGTGACCGAACGGTGACTGAACGGTGGGCCAATAGGGGCCTAGCGACTCCACGGCGGCTAAACAAGACAAGGTTGCTGAACGATGGCCGGACGAGACAAATGATCGCCGAACGGCGGCCGAATGTTGGCCGAATGGTTGAATAAAAGCAGAACGAGACGAATCACCCCACTGGATTCGTACAATAACCCTGAGAGAGCGGCGGCCCTTGCTAGGCATATTGGAGAGGCAGCTGGCTGGTTCCTGAGGCAAGGGCCCGACGTCTCGGACCTGGAAGGGGGTTGACACCATCGGTCGAACGATGGCCGCCATTTGGCCACTAGTCGTCTTTTTCGGCCAGTATTTGGCAATCATTTGTTTTGTTTGGCCGCTGTTTATCCGCTATTAAATCAGCATCATTCGGCTGTTTGGCTTTTTAGCAGAACTTTTCTTGAGTTAAACGTTCACTCTAAAATACAGATTAGTTCTGTCCACTGGCATATCTGGGAAGTTCTGACCATTTTTGATGGCCTCTTTGTTACCAGCTACTGTCTGTCTGTGATACGGTATCAGTCCATATGGTTGACGGACGAGAGATACTTAGGCTGCAGCCAAATTTCTATTTCTGTACATAGTTGTACCGTGCCTTGCAAATGACTTTGTAAGATACGGTACCGGTACTAAATCTGGCTGCCAATCCTTGTGCGGGCAGTGCTGGTGTTGGTGATGTTCCTTCTGCCTTTGTGTCAAACATTCCCTTCAGTGCTTGATGGGTGTCACCTGGCTATACTGTCAGGCGTCAGTATTGATGACAGCCTTGATGAGCTTGACAATATGTCCGTTTCTTCCGCGATTCAAGCTTTGTGAAGAAGTATCCCTTCCTTGACGGGATGTGATAAGTGAGTCTGAGTGACTGGCAGCATGCTCTGAAAAGGACCCTCAATTGACCCTCTGCAATTGACACCGGATGATGCTCGTTGCTTTCAAGTATGTTTAAATTAGTGCAAATTAATGTTTAAAACAATATGTAACTCTGTATTACTACAGGTTCAAATTTTATCGGCAGATGGCAACAATATACTCGACTCTGCAACATATAATGCGCTAGCTTGAGCCCCCCACAGCTCACCAGTCTTGGAACCTGGCGAATCTGATCCAGGGTCAGCTGGACTGTGAATGCTAACATAGGTGTCTGGTAGATTCAGCTGCCAGCCGTGCTTTAAAAATTAAATGAATTGGACACCAGCACCTCATAATGTCGAGGAGTGTACAGCGCCGTAGAGATGACTTAGATCATTACGCGGCATCCCAGTAAGTTGTCTTGTCAAAAAAGAAGAAATAAATAAAAATTAAAATATATTAGCTAGGCCACAATATAACTAGCGTATAGTGCATGGGAAAGGGCGTTGCTCTGGACAAGTGAACCCGCAACAAAGAAATTGAATGTATTGTAGCTATCGTATGGCCACGCCTGTAAGGTCATATTAATTAAGTTTTATTTTTAAAATTAAATAATATGCTAAAAGCATTGAACACACAGGAATACACGCCTGAATTTCTACAGAAGTTCTGAGTGTATGTTTACTGTAGAGCAGATTAAAATACATGAAATCTGAAAAATTGTAGTTCAATTTATTTAAATATTTAACCCCAGTAATTTCACTGATTGAGAGTTTTCATACATGTGTAGTTTACAGTGAAATGAGAGGTAGACCCTTACTGTTCAAAAAGGTCATAAAACTTGCAAGTCTACATCTCCCTGGATGTGTCCGAGAGTGACAATGTTCAGAGATTGAACTCTCACCCTGCTGTCAGATATTTCCAATGATATTAGAAATGGTAGGCCATCAGAAAGAAATATATAAGAATTTATGTGTGATATATAACGCATTAATGATTTTAATAGTGAGATATCCGACAATTGTAGTCCTGAAAAAAGTCACTGTCAACCACAATTCAGTTTCCATGCTTACAGACAAATGCAAGGTATTGAGTATTTACGCTTTTCTCTTTGAATTTAATGAATTCAAGTATAATCCAGCATATCGATGCTGATGAAAGTACAAAAGTAAGACCCTTATGGAGATTATGATGGTTGATTCTGAGAGATTGGGTTACTATGCTGATTTCAAATTTTCTTGCTGTGCTTGAATAAACTTGGTGATTTATAATATATAATTATCTAATCCAATATGAACTTTGGTTTCATTGCAGTGAAACAGGAAACATGAAGCATGTGATTCTAAAGCTGATTGATAGATAGCTGCTGATAGAGCTAATGATCATTAATATGAGTCACTGAACACTTCACAGTGTTGATATACAAATATCTCATGACACACACACTGTCACACACAAACTGATGCACACACAAGCGACTCATGTAAACACCACAAAGCAACGCTTTGTGGTGTTTACATGTGTTGCGATCATTACCACACCATGTGTGTTGAGTTGTGTTCCTTTTGCAAATACTGTCAGATGACTGTTTTTTTTTACTAAATTAGATATATGAAAAAGCAATATAATAGGCAGGCCAAAGTGTTGTTTATGTATAATTCTGACATTGAAACCTACAAACACTTTTACATGCTTTGTTAGGGGGTTAACAGTAGGGACTAGAGTGATTATTTATGTCACCTAGATGATGAAATTAATGTATCTATGCCTTTGTATGGGTTTATATCTAATTGGGACATAGTCACTGTTGAGCTGAATGCTGTGAGAAATGTAGTGAAGGTTCCACACTTGAATGCTTCAGTTGAAGTATGATCAAAGCTCAATTGCCCTAAGCAAGAGTTCTACCTTGACAAGCTGAGGACTGGCTCTTGAGTGGACTCTCCTGTATCGTATAGGGAAAGTCTGCATCTTTGGCAAACATTGAAAACTAACAAATGAACTGCAATGATGCTGCAGGGCATCATTGCAGTTCATTTATTAATTTTTGATGGTTGTTTTCGATTGGTACTTTAGATAATGGTATATAAATTGTTTGAATTTAGCAGTTGTTGTACCATAATCAAAAAAAGAATGAATTTAAAATAGGGTGTTTAATATTTGTCTCTTAATACGAAGCCTGGAAAATTAATTTTATTACCTTACAAATGAATCTGTGTAAACGATTTTAAAAAGTCGTAGAAATTTATGATTTTAGAGTACGGTAGGTAGATATTAATTTGGGCTTTTAAAGATTTCGCTAAAATCTTATGTACTGTAAGTATTGCAGCCATTGAAATGTGCTCGTGTGTGAGATTAAAATATAAATATTCCTCTGTGCAGTATGCACCAATGTCAACTTTCTTCATTTAATTTGGGTCCAGACCGTTTGAATTTTAATATCAATGGAATCTGGAGTTCTGGACTGGTCTTGGATGCCATTTTGTTATTGGATGTATTTTTTTTATATCAGGTTGTTATTAGATGTAATTTTGTCATTTTGACATCATTTTGTTCAATTGATGTTATTTTGTATTTGAATGTCATTTTGTTATCATTTAATATCGTTGTAGTAACATTTTACAGTCCTCAGCCCCATGCACATGCAGTACTATTGTGGTCACGTTTTCACAATTATGGAACGTAACAATAATTCAAACGTGAGTAACAATTTGAGTAACAATTCAATCGTGAACTAGCCTACCAGGTTTGACTATGTACTGCTCAGAAACTCTGACTCCAATGCGTATTTTCAACTATTTTGTTATGCAGTAGATTGCAATATGGAACACATTTGATTTTTACTCCTAACCTTGATGTCAGTTTCGAAAAGGAATAGGCCTAGCATGTTTTGTTCAAAAGGCACTATTTATGTTTAAATGTAAAAACCTCCTTCTATTTTTGAATTCATTTGATGATAATAGTGGAGTTCAGATTATAGTCCTACTCGATTATTTTAAATATATAACTATTAATGTTATTACTTTTAACGTTAAATATGTTGCTATTAACGTTATTACTTTTAACGTTAAATATGTTACTATTAATGTTATTACTTTTAACGTTAAATATGTTGCTATTAACGTTATTACTTTTAACGTTAAATATGTTGCTATTAACGTTATTACTTTTAACGTTAAATATGTTAATATTAATGTTATTACTTTTAACGTTAAATATGTTGCTATTAATGTTATTACTTTTAACGTTAAATATGTTGCTATTAATGTTATTACTTTTAACGTTAAATATGTTACTATTAATGTTATTACTTTTAACGTTAAATATGTTGCTATTAATCGTATCATCATCATTATTTTAAGCACTAGTTGAGTCGCCTATGTATCATCCTCGCTAACTCCATTACATGCCATTACATTCCACCCCCGCAAGTCGAGGAACAAAGAATAGTCTTGCAGCCCAGATCTCCCCGCGCGAGTTGTTAAAGGCGACTAAAGAAGGGAGAGCGGTTTTGTGGCGGCCCTCTTGCACAGAATCGGACTGTAATCATCTTCGTTACTACACAGAGTCCTTATATTACAACCCCCACTCTTTACATTCAACGAAATAGTATTAACCAACTGTACTGCAGCTGGTGTATAATGAAGAATTGTCAGATCTATGTAGAATCTGTGTGGTACCAAGGCAGAACCTTGGTGCCACAACCTTTGTTGGAACCTTCCGGTGTACTTTGATTTTTGTGATTTTTGGTATGTTTCTCACTGTGATTTTTGGAGCGTTTAAAAGTGATTTTGTTGCGTTTTTCACTGATTTTAGTTGTATTTTTATTGTGATTTTTATATTGAATCCTCGATTGATAGTATTCTGCTGTTTCCGTAGGTCAACTTCCTGGCCTGCCAGGTGGCAGCACTGTTGCTCGGGTTCCCCTACCGCCTGCTGTGCGGTCCGCGGCAGGTGTCGCCAGTGTCGCGACACGTCATACAAATACTGATCGGTGTTCCTCTCACCTACTTCTGTTTCGGAAGGTAGACCCTTCAAGCGCACTCAGGGCATCGAATAGATTATTATTTATTACGATCATTATTCATGTATTGCATTGGCTTGATTAATGCCAATAAACGTGTTGACTGAAGTGGGTTTTATCAAATTATGTTTGTATTTATCATGCACAGCAAGTTTTGAGTGTATGATCTGTAACATTGCGATGCCGTTTAATGCGCGCATGTTGTCGTTTAGGAGATATTCTTGAATCCATGTAGATTAGATAATAAACATTTACGGAAATCAATCGATGATGCTTTATGAAGCATAATGGCAAGTATGTAATAGCGGGTAGTTTCTATGGAGAAACTATTTAATTTAACGTGTTAGTCACTCAAGATTTGAAGTGTAAATTTGTGAAGTCCAAAATATTATTTATTGTTGTCATTTAATGAAGCTAAGTAAGTATAACTATTTAAGTATAACCATTGTAAACTGAAATGATACGTGTAACGATATATGTTACATTGATTTCTAATTTAAGCTTAAACTGCGGTAACATGTTAAAATTTTGTTTTGTTGTAAATAATAAATATAGAACAAAGTATTCAATAGTGATGAGGCTTCCTATGAATAACAATTAGCAAAGCCACACAATGTTCTGATGAATTCGATTAAATTGTGAATCTTTAGCTGTTTCCAACCTTTTATAAAATGCTTCTGTGACAAATAGATGTTTACTTAATTAACTACTCTCTGATCGAATGGAAGACAAATAGGGCAGCATGAACGAGCATTGAATGCTGTGCATACTGACAGTTTGAAGCCCTGGAGATCACCATCACTCCTGTTCAAGAGCATGCTGTACGGCTAATGTACTCGAGTTTTGAATATATGTAGGGTCATTGTAGATGCGCTCTTAGTGCTCTATCTTGCGCGTTATCGATTTTCATCTCCAGATATGTTTTGTCTTGTTCAAGTTAGTAGAAGAAAAGTTTCCGTACCGTACCGTAGTTGCAATATGGTAATGATTTCTTATTAATGAACGAAGCGTTGTGGCCGAGCGGTCAAGGTCGCGGAGCTCGAATTACGGGCTCGACAGCGCGTCGATTCAAATTCCAGCCATGGCTAAGATTTTGAGTTACTTCGTGCACACTTGGCAAAGGTGGTCTAAGTTTGTCAGCTGTGAAAATAATTATTCATTAGGGTGGAATGCAGTAGAGAAGTTGAAGTAAAGTGAAGTTAATTATTAGCGAGTGTGTGGTATTTGGCGATACTTTCTGATGTTTGAGCTGCCGTGCAAGCTATGCAAAGATTCCCATTGATCAGAATTGTATCTCAATACTCCACAATTCTATTTTCGATCACAAGGTGCTAGCAACCTCATGTTTTACTGAGAAAACACTTAAAACACGAAATTTTTGCTGCATGCTATTTAGAATATTTTCCTCTTAGAAATTTAACTGCACTTAATTTTCACTTTTTTGAGGACGGCCCGTTACAAACAGCTTGAGCAGTGTAATTATTCGCCAAAAATACATGCACGCAAAAGTTTCATGTTTTGTATTTTAGTCGCAGTTTAAAGAGGGTGGTGGCCAGTTCTCTCTTGCCTTCCACCAGAATTAGGAATCCGATGTGCTCATTCGGAACTGAGTCAACTCGGGAGCCACCATTGGAAGTCGCGAGCTCAAATCACCTCGCCGGGATCTGAACTCCAGACCTCTGGATCTGTGATCCTGCGCGCTAACCACTAGACCACATGGCTCCTTCAGACCGTGCAATAGCGACATATTACATGGCAGTCCAAACTACGCCCAGCATGACAACACCAATATCATGCAGCATGGCAGCATAGATATAGGAAATTATTGTTTCTGATATGAAGTGGCTTATCCAACGTTTTGGTTTTTATATTGCAGGGCAAAGATGATCATTTTGGATTTTGTAATGTCATTAGAGGTGGGAGGGTGAAGGGTTGAGATTCTATTTTAAAATGTTTAAGTTTTTCAAATCAAATTTATCTCGTTATCTGAATACTTGATTCCTTCTGGCATTGCTCACCGTGGCTGGATACAGCATCAAGCCGCCTGTAGATTCTTCTCTGGCTTAAATATGCCATTCTATATTTTGCTGCACCTTTGATATGTAAGTACAGCCATGAAATTTCAGTAACTGTAGTGAATCTCTGTTATTCAATCAAAGCATTGAAAATCGATCTTTAACGGTAAGCAGTGATGAGCGAAGAAAAAGAAGAAGAGTATTACGACAAGCCTGACACACGTAGATAACTTTTTCCGCAAGGATACAATATTTGAAGTTAGCGTAATTTAATTTGGTGGTATTTAGTTTAAATTTAGCGTTCTTTGTTTAAAGATGTAAGCGTGTGTAACTGGATGGTTTAGACCATGAAAGGATTTTTATCTAATGGCTGAATTATAGCAAATATCAATGTTCAGTACATTTGTGTTTCTGTGTGAACGTTGGACCATGTTAATACAGTATGCTTTTTTGGGACAATCTGGCTTGAAGCTATTTGAGGAGTAATGGAGCTGTTAACTGGTTCAATTCATCATCCACTAGTAGCAGGCTATGCACTGTGGAGTAATTCTAGACTGATGTAACTTGAAAGCGGTTGGTTTCCAGATTTGGATGTATGGACACTATATCTATAGTCTATAAAATTCATAATCATTCATTTAAATCAAGAAGTTTTTTCTCAAATGACAGCATATTGTATATTAATATATACACCATGTTCCAAAAAAACCGAAACTACTAAATCGTTAAACGGTGCCGCGTTGCCAATATGCAGGATATTTTTATGAAATCTACAGCGATTAACAATGAAGTAATGCTGGTCAAATTTAAATTAATATTGGAACAGAATATTGTTAGCTAATGTCGTGCAGGAGTCGCTAATACACCTCTCACGCTGACGCGGGACACTCCAAACCTTCATACCGTTAGCAACATCGCTTGTCCTGTAATAAATGAGGTGGACAACAATAATTATCTGGATGGAGATCCAAGACAGATGTACAAACATCTGGACAAGAAGCCCTGGTGTGCTTCGAAGCCCAATAATTCTACATGCAAGTACCATGGGTAAGTGTACGTCGAGTGAACTCGATCAGCGCACCTGTTATCCATACCGCTTTGAAGCAGTGCTGCACACATCGGCGCGCTCGCGTCTACGCCAACCGGATCACCCTGAAATGCCTCTTTTGAAGGCTCAGATGTGTGTCTTTATTGTTCCGCAAACGGGGTTCAAATTTCATGCAAATCTGTTAATTATTAACGAAGTTACAAGACCACAACCAAGAGGTTACGGTTTATTTGGAACACCCTGTATATATACACTGTGTTCCGAAAAAACCGGAACCTCTTGGTTACGTTCATGTAACTTCGTTAATAACGGATGGAATTGCATGAAATTTGAACCTTGTTTTCTCGAACAATAAAGGCACACATCTGAGCCTTAAAAATTTGTATTTTAAGGTGCTCTGGTTAGCGTTAACGCAAGCGCGCCGACGTGTGCGGTACTGCTTGAAGCGGTATCGATAACACACTGATGGAGTTTGCTCAACATAGGCTTAGGCGTATTACTTTAACTGCGGAATTATTAGGATATGTCACACACTAGGGCTTCTTGTACAGAAGTTTATATATCTGTCTTGAATATTCATCCAGAAGCTGTTGTCCACTTGATTTTTAACAAGATCAAGGTTGATTGGTTGTCAGCAGTATGAAGGCTTGGAGTGTCCTGCGTCAGCTGTTGCACAATCTTGTGTGAGCGGTGTATTAGCCGCTCCTGCACGGCATTGGCTTACAATATTCTGTTCCAATAATAATTGAAATTTGACCAGCATTATCTCATTGCTAATCGCTGTAAATTTCATAGAAATATGCGTATTGAGAACGCTGTATCGTTCAACAATAGAGGTTACGGTTTTTTTGGAACACGGTGTATTATGCAGTTAATAAATGCATCACTACGAACACTAGAATAGCAATAATAATAATAATAATAATTTTCGGACGATTTTTTATAGCGCCGTAACATGTCATCAAAAGGGCGCTGCACACAACCAATATTACAAGTCAGAAAATTGCAGTTCGACAATACTTCTACACATGAAAGAAGCCCATATCCCCTGAAGTACAACAGTTTAAATGAAAACCTGCTATCCAGCCAGATTAGTTACAAATATGATTTGGTAAAGAGTTCAGTTTTGAGTCTCTCCATGAATAGGGCCAGGGAGGGGGCTGTCTTGGCGTGTAGCGGCAAACTAATAATTATAAGATGTAGCCTAGTGAACGGAGCACACTTGAACTAATACATACATACATGTAGGCCAAAACCTATAGAGATACAATGAAATGTTTACAGCGGGTTTAAATTTAGAAAAAAACTTAATAAGCTTGTTTACCTTGTTTACCTTGTCGCCGCCCAGAGGCTCCCCTCTCCCCGACCCCGCTGACGGCTCAAATGGGAAAAAAAGCGTTGCTGCTTATTTCAATCCCCTGGTTCCACTCAGGAAGCAATCTAGCTTACCTTTGAAGGCGTTAACGCTTGTTGCCTGGACTACGCTATCGCTATCGGGAAGTTGATTCCACTCATCCACAACTCTTGTTTCCCCAAAAAATATTTTTGCTATGATAAAAAAAAAATTCATTACTATAGTACAATGAGTTTCAATTCTTCAAGAATCATAGCTTTCATCTTTCTGACTAACTAGTTACTGACTAGTGTGCTGCTACCAGTTATTGTGCATGACAACTTTGCCACAATAGAATATTTCTTGAACAGTGTATGCATGACTTAATTATGATACAAGTAGTAGTATAGGTGGGAACCCTTTTCAGGGTTTCACCTCTTTTTGTTGAACCTTGTTACTGCACTGATTTGTACTGATTGAATTTGTAATCTGTTATGTAGCCTACTGAAGTAATAAATGAGAAGAAAATAAAAAAGTTGAAATCAATGTTCTCACTTGATAAGACCTATTTTGCTCGGCAGATTTGACCAAACTGCCTGATGTTGAACACAATTGCTCGATGGTGATTATGTCTTGACGTCTAATATCAAGGACTTTTTTCCCTCCCAAAGCATCGATCTCCCTCTCAAAACGAACTCATGAGAGCGGGAGGGGGGCTTTGCATTTCTCAACCGTTGAACTGCAGTTCACAGACTTCCGGACCCTAAAACTGAGGGCTCTGAGCCCAAAACTGAGCCTAAAAATAGGCTCAACACCTATTTGTCCACATTCTTACCAATCATTTTGGGTTTTTAACACCAATATTCCTATTAATTGCACGTTTTGACAAAATAGCTCGACAAATTGCTGAATTGATCGGTAAATTAAATTGCTCATTAATGCTCGATAATTCCTTGATAATCAAACTGCTCAGCGATTGCTCGATCAGACCCTCGATTGCTTATAGATCGAGCAATTGCTTGGAAAGTGAAAACGCTGGTGGAAATTATTTTAATATATTGTGTGGAATATCATTGATGTAGCCCATCAAACAGATCAGTTGTGTAATAGGCTCCCATTGTTGTAGGTGAATATTTTCTGTAAATGGAATTCCTCCAGCTATTAATTTCAGCCGTTTGATAACAGTTTGTGTTCAGGCAATCTATATCATACAATAGGATGGGTAGACAATATTTATTCAAAAGTTTAAATTTTACAGTATCACACTTAAATTTGCATTTTTTGAGAATAGTGTTAGCATATGTATCTTATCTTTGATGCATACCAGAGAAGTCCACTTGAAATTTGATACCTCTGATAAGCCTAATACTCATATATTTGATCATACTGGCCCATTGTAAGTCACAACTACTAATTGATATTTGCAGTGGGACACCAAGTTTACAAGGCCCTATGCACATGCAGTGACACTTCCTATCTTTAAATTTCACACCGATTAGTCAGCGACCTCATCACAGCAAGTCAGTATTGTTTGAAGTTCAAGGACCGAGGCAGATAGTAATTGGATATAGTTGGTATAAAGTAATCATCCAAGATACTAAAACATGAAATTTGCGCATATTGGTACATGTCATTTTGACGTATTTTGCGAATCGGTCAAACTTGCTAAAATTACATAATGAAAATGACGTTGAAGGAGCTATATATACAGCGTTATACTTATATAAGGCAGTCCTCAAAAGAGAGAAAATGAAGTGTGCAGCAAATTTCTGAGATGCAAAACTGCTATATAAACTAAAGCATTGTGCCCTGAAAGATAAATTATGTACTTTATGCAGGGATAGGCCATTTGTAGCCATGGATACCCGCCCTCTTCGTTATATTTCGAACTTGCATGTTGCTTTGCAGACAGATCTTTCTCTTCCTCATCCAGAGCGTCGTCTGTCTGCTGCTAATGCGACTGCTGAGTCCCGGCGTCATGGAGAAATGTGTGCTTGGCTTCGCAATGGGCTTTCTCTGCATATGTCATCTCTACAGAATGCACTACGACTATGCAGGCTACACTCTCGACATCACTGGGTTTGTCTTGAATGGTCGAACTGTTTCAGTTTTATTTGATTACATTTTGTAATCATTGCAAATGTTCATTCCATGCGCATTCCATCTTTACGTTTTAAGTAATATATACAATGTACATTCCATCTTATGTTTTAAGTTTAAGATTTCAAATTGTTTACATTAGTAAACAATTTGAAATCTTAAACTTAAGCATGCAAGGCTAATTAATTACAATTATGCAAGGCTAATTCAATAGGCAGCATTTACTTGATTGAATTTGAATCGTTGATATACATCGCTTGTTTTATATATTTTATAGTTGAGAAAATAACAAGTGACAAAAATATCATGCTTAAAGAGTATATATATATAAATCTTGTATTCACCACGAAGGCTATGCACAATAGAGATAGATAAACTTATATTAGCAGGCAGTTAAAAGTCTACAACTAGATTGCGATGCGCCATGCAAGGGTGCAGACTCAAAAATAGAGCAATTTTCATTAACACAGCTCGTGACACAGTCCTTGATAATCGAAGATGAATCAAATAGCAACGCCTGCATTGATAGGCCATAGAAATATGGTAAACACTGCAGTTTATCATGTCCCGATAATTCATACAGTGCTCTTAAGATAGGTCAAAGGTTAAATGTCAAGGAGGGACAACATTTTGTTTAGCACTTTGCACAATTACTGTGTACTTGCTCCAGTGGCAAATAACCAGTGCAGAATTGACAATGAGTAACTAGGTTTATATCAAACAATGTTAGCAATGTTCATAAACACTGTGCCTCGAGGATGATCATTGGACTTAGTGAGCGGCTGCAAGGCTTCCTGAGCGTAAAGAAGGCAAGGGAAGAGAGACTTCAATATCCGATTGAGAATTACAATAGATTCATGAATTTATCCAAGCTTTGACAGCAAATCAAATAGCATTAAAGCTCAAATTGAACTTTGACTTTAGCCTGTCGTGACAGCTTGTGAATTTATTTCCCGTGTCGTCAACAACATTAATGGTGTGGTGGTAAATAATATCTGAAGCCAATATAGTATTGTATTACCGTGAGCGTTGATAGCTTTGCATTCAGTATGCCACCGCTTACCAATTCTTATAGAATTAGATTTAGAAATTTGTGATTTCAAAAGTCTATAGACTCTAGATCATCAGTGTAAATATTAACCATAGTATGCAACTGGGTAACAGATGGAAATAGCAAAATTAAATTCTTGGTTTAGGGGAAGAAACTTTTAATTCAAATCTGCCGTAACACGGCCAGATTTAATCAAGTCTTTTTCACATATTATGGACATAGATGTTCAATAGAAGAGCGGAGAGGACACTGCCCTTTCGCATCCATTATGACATTGTGGTGGTGGTGGGGGGTTGTATTTTAAGGACCGTGTGTACTAACAAGGACCATTGAGGTCCGGTTCCGTGTTGGAGGGCCGCCACAGAATCGCTCCCCCCTCTTAAGTCACCTTGTAAGATTCACCCGGGGAGCAACAAGGGCTGCAAGTCTATTCTTTGTTTCCAGACTCGCTAGGGTTTTTAACATTGTGGCATTTCAATGTAGCTATTTATGGGATGTTTGATATGTTGCCTGAATCGTCTGGTGTCAATCTCTGAGCATTGGACTTTTAAGACATTGAACAGTAATTTAAACTTAATGGGCAATTACAATTAACTGTGGATTTTACGCTGATTCTGTGAGGTTTTAACTTTGATATCCTGTGTGGCAGTCCGTTGATGTTGAACACGCAGCGGTTGAGCAGTCTGGCCTACAACCTGAGGGACGGCCTCGAGTCAAACAAGGCGTCCCTCACTGATAACATGCGGCGGTATGCCATCAGGTAGTGCACGATCTGGAGCGCGTCAGCTTTTTGTTGAACTGATTCAAATTGCACAAATTCAAAGTACTCTGGTGTGAAAGCGAAACTTGGCCAGCGAGGATGGAAGACGTGCAGGGGTTAGAGAGGACAGAGGTATGATGGTGAGATGGATTTTGTAGCCCTAATCTCCACACAGAGGTTAGAGCTGAGAGAGGATGATGGTGAGATGGATGTGTGAAGGTTTTAGATGTCTGAGAGAAAGATGTTGAGATGAATGTGTGAGGTGACGCTGGAGAATAAGTGTTGAAGCGAAGAGTTGAGAACAAAGCCAGGTGTCGAAAGTATAGTGGACGTGGTGAGAAAGCGAAGACTTCAGGTGGATTGTATGTGAAACGTATGCAGGAGGAAGATAGCCTCTGAAGACAGGGTTTTAGTGCATCGATATGTAAATATAGAGGGGTAGTTGGTAAGGGTAGAGGGATGAAAACGTAAAGAGTGATGGCAGAGGTTCGAGGGTGATAGATTCCATATGAATAGAGAGATGGCCACAGACCAGAAGTTGTGGGAAGGAAGTCTCATTGTGATAAATATTGTCAAACCTGTGCTGGCCAAATACACGTTGAACAAAAATGATTATGATCATGAACTTATTTAGTTTTTTAGATTTTAATACATTGTGTGTATGAATGATCGTCTATATATCAAATTAGCCCGCTGTTCAATCCCTTGATAGATTACGTTGCATGGTAGATATTTAATCTGATATGCTCTATGGTTGGTTATGTTGCATTGTGCTATTTTTATTGTTGTGTTTTAGCCTCTGGTATTTAAATTTTTTGATTTTAAATGTTTTCTTAAAATTTTACTTTTAGGGAATCTTTTTGTGTGCCACTGTATACCGTAGTGTTCACTGTATACCGTAGCACATATACCGTAAAACACAATTTTAGCTGCATGTTATTTTGACAGGTTTGCCCAGTAAAATTTAGCTGCACTTAATTTTTGCGTTTTTGAAGACTGTTCAATATTTTTGTGCATGTAATTTCCAATGCGAGAAATTCGCCAAAATAAAATGCATGCGAAAATTCCATTTTTTACTGTATGTGGTTATACAGAGTGAGTCAAAAAAAAATAATCCCCTAGCGATATCGCGATAACTCAGTCAAAATTCAAAAAATTGATTTTAAATTTTTAGGGATAGGAGAGGATATAATTTGCAACAAGACTGCCAAATTTCATGCGAAAACATTTTTTAGTTTAAAAGTTAATACTGTTTTGGAAAAAAAGTTTAAAAAATCAGGTTAACTAACGCTCTAAAGCTTGCTTAGCCTGGTTACTTTGCCTGTAGCTGGCCTGCACCTGTTTCAGCTTGCAGAGCATGTAAGAATAGACTACTCAAAGTGTCCTCGCCTTCAAGCCTTGTCCTCAACACGTTTTCAGTCCCATTTTCGTACTGCACAAGATTGGTCATTTTAGACATGCCCAACTTGCCGCGTTAACGAAATCATGCTTGCAGCGCTTGGGCCGCAGTGAGGTGCAGCATGTGAACACGGCCTACTGGGCCATCGGTATCTCAGACACACGACGTCATGAATATGCATTCTAGCACGAGTACAAGGATTAGTTAACATGAAATACAAGAAAAAAAACATTTTTATGAGATTAATTTTACTGCATATATTTTTTTTTTGGACTTAATTACGCTCGTTAAATAGATTTTTTGAACTTTTTGCGCAAACATTCTTAACTTTTGAACTAAAATATATTTCCAAATGAAATTTGGTGGTCTTGTTGCAATTTATTTTAGCTACAATCCTTGAAAAAATGTGACACAAAAATATTAATTTTTGACTGAGCTATCGCGGTATCGCTAGGGGATTATTTTTTTATGACTCACTCTGTATATTTTAGCAAATTTGGTTAAATATAAAAAAAAGATTTTCACTTCTAAGGGATGGCTACAATCAAATATCAAGTAGACAGAATCAAAGTTGACAAATTTGACAGCATTCTGTCAAACTGAAAGCTTTGAATTTTTCTTCACATAAACAAGCATTGCTTACACTTCTGAGCGGACACCATGAGAAAGTGAGTGCTGCTTAAAATTTCTATGCTTTAATACCACAGCACTAAAAACTGAAAAATATGAATTGACCATTTACTCATTTATGTAGTTTTTAATGACATTGTTTGTTGTGTTCAATTGTACACCGTGAATGGAAAAAAAATGAACCTCTACAATACAACCTCTTTAATTCCTAGCAAGAAATATATACCAAATATTGAAAATATTATTTTGACTAAAGGGACCTTACTTCTAACTATAATACTAGCTATTTTTATATTTATGAGCTGAACCAGTTAAAAATCGACGTCACAGTGACGTCATTTGTCTACAATAGAGCGTTTAATGAGGAGGACAGAATAGCGATACAATATTGATGCCAAAATCAGAATTAAAGTGCAAAGCGCTTTCTTAGGACAATTCTCGATAAATAGTGGAAATAGTGGTGCAATAGTGATTCATAAAACGTCCTTCTACATAAGATTGATGCAATTGAATCATGCAGGGTCTAAGACAGCGGACAGCTGTCTTAGACCGTGTACTGCAAGAAATAACGCGTCAGTGGCGAGTGTGTCTTGGTGTGTGTATTGAGGCCGAAGGAGGACCTTTTGAACACACATTATAACTATACATGATAAATATGAGACGCATAGGCATTAAAGTAAGTTTTTGTATGTTTTTATTAAAAGGTAGATATTATTGCACAGATTTTTGCAGTAATTCTAGAGGTTCGTTTTTTTTCCGTTCACGGTGTATATATGATCGATGTGATGATACCATTTCTAATCTACGGGTGATCTGATGCAGGCGGCCTCCATCGCTGCTCGAGTCGTTCAGTTATATTTTCTGCTTTCATGGACTCATGGTCGGTCCCTTTTGTTTCTACAAGGACTACATCAACTTCATTGAAGGCACTGTTGGAGAAGTTGCCGAATCTGATCCGGTAACTTTTAGTATTGAGTACGGTACCGGTAGTTTCAAACTTATTGATACTGGTGATATTTGTATCACCAGTTTATTATTATATCTGTGTACTTGACTTCATTTTTATGAGCAATGTCATTCTGAAAATAAAATGAATTATTATGTTTTTTATTTTTTTGCAATTTTTGGTCTATGTCACGGTGTACAGTACGGTGTTCTGTTTTTGTGCTTGATTGAACATTGACATCTTTATTAATTAATTATTTCTCTATTACAATCTTATATTTTAATCTGAAATAGCCTTGCCTGCAATTTGAACCATAAGATTTTCATGTAGTTTTATCACCTTTATTGTATCATCATCAACAGCAGGGCCTGATCTGGGTCTTGAACAAAATTTATCTAAAATTTGCCAAAAGACAATTTTTTTGCCAGGCAGTACGTTTTTCGTCAAATTTGTTACACATTTGTTCTTTTCGGATGCACTGGAATATGAACTTATTGCTCTATTCATCACCGTATACCCAGTAATTGAGCTTCTTAGACTGAAGAATGAAAAAAATTTGCCAAGGGCTTTCGCGAAGTGGAAACAAATTTCGTCAAGTGCTCCAAAATCATTTTTTGGCGAATTTGGCGACTGGCAGATCAAGGCCTGATCAACAGTACATTTGCACCAATATGAATTAGAACAAAAATTTGATCTTTACTCTAAATAATTGTATGTTGTAATTGTATTCAATATTCTCTGTACCCGTTGAATCAATTTTTAGCCGATTGCCTAGTCAATAGTGTCAATTTGATGAAGTGTGTTCCAGTTGCAGTGTGTTCCAGATTAATATTAGTTCAACACTAATGATAATTTCATAATAATAATTGTTAAAATTTGATGCAATGGTATTATGAAGTAGCGGTGATATCACTGCTGTGTGTTGCAGCATGCATCCAACAGTGTGAACCATAAGCAACGTCCACCGGAGATACCCGGGGTACGGTACTACTTCTTTTCCGCATCACGCATAGCTATTGAATTATAAAATCTGGGGCTCCAAAACGCAAACAATATCTACTGCTATCTGCAATAGTATATACACCTGTAGAACTTAACTGGATATTGAAGCTGAGAGTCTAAGAATTATTTACTAATTTTGTTTGGTGCTAGACATACTGTAGTGCTCTTTGTCATTGTGCATAGTTGCTTATAGCATTTTGTGGAGAGAAATGTGCCACGTTGTATCTGTTGCTTGGGCATCAGTTGCACAGAATGGGGTTGTAAGCGGTACGGGAGGTGATATGAAAAAACTGACTGAGGTGACTGGGCCATGTTGAGAAAAGGACCAAATGATTGGGTGCAAAAATGTATGGATTTTGAGGTGGATGGAAAAAGGCGTAGAGGGAGACCGGAAACGACATGGAAAGATTGACAGAGACGGATATGAAAGCGAAAGGATTAGAACGCGTGGATGCGACGGTTAGGATAAGGTGGAGTGCGGGTGTGCGTGGCTATAAATGGCCTACCCCTGCATAAGCGGAGAATACAGCCTCAAAACGCGACTGTGTGCGTGTGTGGACTTCAATTGAATGCACTTTCTTAGCAATATCATACGATGCTCTGTGCAGTTGATAAAGCGTGAATTGTTTTCCTCTTTAGTCAGAACTAGCGAAGAAGTTGCTGACAGCTGTTGTGTTCGGTGTTTCAACCATCACCATTCTGCCACTATTCCCGTCCAGTCTGTTAACGGGTTGGTCGCACTCACTTCATATTTGGTCTACCTAGATCTATTATCTTTATCTATTTGTTTGAAATAAATAGGCCTAATTTAGAAAAAAAAAAAAAATTCAGAAAAGATACGCACTGTACAGAAAATGATCATGAAACAGAACCCTGAAAGATTGTGAAGCAAAATGCTTCACAATCCTTTGTCTCTTTAAGTCTTTAGTTTTCACCTAATAATAATGATCAAAATGTGCAATTTTCACCTTAATAGTCTCTGTATACAACTACTATTGCACGCATAGTCTACAAAACATCACCAAAGTCTGAACCCAAGTGATCCTCCTCCTGCAAAATGCCCTGAATTGCGGCTGCGTTTTTGAAGTGATTGCAGAATTTGGATAAAATAACAAATGAATGTAAAATAAACAATTAGGCTCTGCATTAATGGGCTACGTAATAGATCAGATCAGAATATGCAACCATTTCAAAAATGTGTAGCAACGCGATATTTTATGCTTCGTGTTGACTGTTAAGCATTGATTTATCGATGAATTGATTAAACAGTGAGGCGATGAATTGATTAAACCATGAGGCGGGTGGCTGTCGGCAGGACCGGAGTTCAGTGAGTACAGTTTCCTGTACAAGAACTGCCTGATAGTGTTCATGATGAGTCTAACGCGCCACAAGTACTACTTCGCCTGGAAGCTCGGTCAGTGCTGCGACATGCACAGCTGCCTGGTTCCTTATTTAGGGCTTTGTTCCACTGGGTCCTTAGAGCCTTGTTTCACTGGGTCCTTAGTTAAGGCTTTGTTCCACTGTGTCCTTCGTTAGAGCTTTGTTTCACTGGCTTCTTAGTTAGAGCTTTGTTTCACTGGTTGTTAGTTAGGGCTTTGTTCCACTCGGTCCTTAGTTAATACTTTGTGGTGGACACTGGGTCCTTACTAAAGACCCACTGGAACAAAGCCCGAATTAAGGACTTCTTAGTTGGACTAGTTGGGACTCCTTCGTAGGACTTTGTTCCTTTGGGTCCTTAGTTAGGGCTTTGTTCCATTGGGTCCTTAGAGCCTTGTTGCACTGGGTCCTTAGCTAGGGCTTTGTTTCACTCGGTCCTTAGTTAGGGCTTTGTTTCACTGGGTCTTTAGATAGGGCATTATTTCACTGGGTCCTTAGTGAGGGCTCTGTTTCACTATGTCCTTAGTTAGGGCTTTGTTTTACTGGGTTGTTAGTTAGGGCTTTGTTCCACTGGGTCCTTAGTTAGGACTTTGTTCTGGACACTGGGTCCTTACTAAGGACCCAGGGTCCTAACTAAGGACTCCTTAGTTAGGACTTCGTTCCACTGAGTCCTTAGTTAGGGCTTTTTTCCACTGATTTCTTAGTTTGGGTTTGGGTTCACTGGATCCTTAATTGTGTTAGCACGCATTGTGTGTTTAAGCCCCGGTGGCTACCAAAGGTGGTGTATAACAAACCATTCACGCACAGTGTCTTACTAGACTCAGCCGTTAGTGAATACCAGGCCTCGTTTCAGGGGAAGATTGGCGAAGTGCATCGAGGCAGTCGCCTCATGCACAGTGGATGATACCTAGCTCGTAGCTATTTCTTGCTACGCAGTGGATGATACCTGGCTCGCTACTCATTGCTGCCCAGTCAATGAAATCTAGTAATTTCGTGCCTGCTTAAAGCGCCGCAAGGGGATGAGCATCCACACTGAATTACATTGCTGGTTACTGTACTGTAACTGCCTACGCATTAATCTTCTTCTTTCATAACCTTAGTAGTCAGCGCTTACAATTTGAATCAGGTAATAAAGTACAGTATTGTTTAACTGAAGATCATTTTGGTATATATCGTAGCGATACAAAATTATGTTATACACTACACAGTGCAAGTAAATCCTGCGTGCTGGTTATCATTTATTGCCAGGTGAGGTGGTCAACGCGAGCTCGGGCCTTGCCTTCAATGGGTACGATGAGCGAGGCGTCGCTCGGTGGGACCTTGTTGACAATGCTGACATCTGGAGGATTGAAGTGAGTCTCACACCGCGCGGCTCTCCTCCTCTTAGGGCCGAAGTTATAGTCGTGACTTGAGCGACGGCGGCTACTCGAGTAACAGAAAATGGGCGATTTTAGTCG
>JAQIWG010002150.1:0-21389 GCA_034695025.1 Chamaedrilus cognettii | reverse complement strand
GGCCTCACAGCAGGCCTACAAGCACATGGCTTCCCTCATATATGCGCAATTGCGCACAGCGCACTGCTCAGTCCACTTTCGTTTTTACAGCGCGGCCGATGCGTCGCAATTAATCAAGAGATCGAGCGATAAGGATAGCGGATCAGCAGAGCTAGCTGCAGCTAGTCGGCCCACCCGGCTGAGCGCCAGTGGAGCATGGTACTGGCGCGCACTCGTAATCTCCGAGTGCGCACTGTTTGCTCGACCATCAAGCCTAGCGCTGGCGCGGCGCGGCGATAGCGCGTGGCGTGCTGGGGGCCCTTGTATTGTACGGTCGCCGCGCGGCGCGTGACAGCTCTAGCAGCTAGTAGAACAAAAGGCACGCCTGACCATGCTACTTGATGGCGGCCTGATGCGGCCTGCGTCTGTGCACAACGTGACTGCACGTCCGCGATGCTCCAACTGTGCGCGCAGAGTTGTGCGCTGACCAGGCTAATTAAGGCCTCCTTTCCACGATGCATATTTTGCATGCAATTTTACATTATTTATATAATATAATAATATAATACATAATAATAATGCCATACAATAATAACGTACATAATATAATAAGATAATACATTTATTAAATATTGCATGCAATATTGCATGCTAACCATGTTAAGAAAATTACAATGTAAAATGTCAGTCACTGGGTTTCATGTAAGCCGTGCATGAAACCCAGCTAAGGAAATCGTTGTCATGACAACGGTCGTTCTTCCGCCTTAACACGGTTGCATGTACAGGCAAAATATGCATGATTGAAGGAGACCCTAGCATCTAGCGTAATTGTGACGCGAAGGGTCCGCAGTCTGATCAAGTGTGCGCTTAGAAACAGGCAACAGATGTTAAACACTTATTAAACTGCTAATAGTAAGTCTACAGAAATAGTTGCAGAATATACAATTATGTATCGCATAACCTAATTACAAACAGCTAATCGGCAATAAATGATCATCCCGAGACATTACAGTAGTTACACGCATTCATAATAATTATTGAAATCATCATAGGCGACGAAACCGAAAGGAAAAGAGTCGTACTGTATTGACCGTTACAGTAGGCCTATGCGAGAATTATACTCAACTTTGTAAACTTCGTAAACTTGATGATGACTAATTTTAGTTCGCTTTAATTAGACACTGTTCTCCACTGTCGTGCTCTCGTTCATTCACGCTACCTGCATCTAGCTATAGCCTGTCTTTAATAAGTTTTTTGATCGCCACTATAGTTACACGGTTGCCAGCTTTTAAAAGGCCGTGATTTACAGCAGTAGATCTACCAAAGAATCAATTAATACAATAGCCTTAGATCACAATAGTAATACCTAGGCTATACGTGTATCACGACGGCCCGCATAGAAAGCTCCTCACAAATTGCTTGGAGATAATGTAGAAACTGAGCTTCATATATTAGGCTATACAGCAGGGGTTCTCAAACTTTTTGTTCGGCGGGCTACATTTTTGTTCAACAAAGCTTTGAGGGCCACTCATATAACAGATCAAAAGCTCGAGGGCCACTCACAAAACAAGTCGCCACCAAATTTCTTGTGGCACACAACTTGCGACCGGGTGAGGGGTAATAACGGAAACAATTTTGTTCCTTCGCGCATAGCTCACGCCCGGGGGAGGGGGGGGGGAGGGGGCGCTGATCAAACTTCTTGAACCCTTTCTTAGCAGTCCCTTATTAATTTCTGACGCAGTTCTTGACAATGCTTATCCTTTTTTCGTCAATTTTGTCAATTTTTCCTTCACATGCAAAAATCTTTACCAAGGATAAGCCGTACCACAATAGCACGCCTAACAACATCATCACTGGCCGAAGTGGCTCTTTCAACAGCGGTTCGGCGGGTCAAGGTAGCCCTTTCAGCAGTCGTTCCGCGGGCCACTTCAAAAGTCATAGCGAGTCACTTTGGCCCGCGGGCAGCACTTAGAGAACCACGGATATATAATATACCGAGCCATTGACAATATATAACCGTGCAGGTAATGCACGCAATACGGAGAAACGATTGAATGGTAGTTGTAACTGGCTCGTCGTAACGCATAGACGGCACACAAATCAATACAGGATCAGGAATAAGAAACGATCTGTGTTGTTCAAAATACTTGGCCGGGCAAGAATTCAACTTAGGTTCAGTGGAAAATGAGCAGAGGCCTACATGTATGGCGTGGCGTGTGTTTACAAAATGTTTGAACAACAACCCCGCAAGTTTGTCGAGTATTGTTAGGTCTATACACTGTGGCGGTTTTAAAGGGATCACATATGAGGCCAGGCCTCCCCAAATAGATATCTGGCCTCCCCAGTGGCCTCCTCCAAAAAAGTGAAATGGCCTCCCCGAGATGTAAGCGTAATAATGTAGGTATTGAGATATGATGATGAAAGAAGAAAAGTGTATTTTTTGTGGTGTCGGCCTCCCCAGGAATTTTGGTGGTCTCCCCAGTTAAAATTCAGAAGGTTTGGTAGGTTAGAGTTCAGAAGTTGAGATAAAATAAACGGTGTTAGAAACACGGAGTAGGAAGATGTGTAGAGATATGAAGTGCGCACAAAATTTAGTCTGTCAGCACCCACCCCTCCCCCTCCCGCTCGTGAGTTCTGCACGAGAGCGAAAAAATGTGGCCTCCCGAGAGATTTTGTGGCCTCCCCGTTTCCTCCCCCCAACAAAAATCCTGTAGCCGCCCTTGCCTATAAGCGTACGTAACTGAACAATACAGGGCATTATGTAAAGAATTTGAACTAGCTTTCATCATACTTGTATACACTTAGCAATTATTACTGCCCGCATCGTTTGCATCAGAATGGACTATTATGTTATAATTCACAACAATTTGTCATCTTTGTGCAAAATTATTATCATAGTCGCTTTAACGTTGTTGAAGAGAATAATTTTGTTTCAAATTGTCGCAGCACAAAAATGACGCTACGACCCAATCAGATCGCTCGAATTAGATCAAATTTATATCGGAGATTATTCGATCAACTCACGATTGAACAACTGGCTCTTATAGGAAGTTTAGATTTTTTAATCCGAAATCATTTCATGTTATTTTGTTCTCTCGATCAACGAAAAAATGTCAATCCAATTTCGCTCGATTCGGTTGATATCGAGATATTGATCTAAAATAATCTAGTCTAACCTTCAAGATCATTACTTGCCGAAGTAGTAACGAAGTCTAACACAAAATGTTTCTTTTCACGGAGTTCTCTATTGGTACAACTAATGCTAAAAAACAACTTCGTCACAAAAAACTTTTCTTAGATCAAATTTACTGCTAATGTTAAGCTTTCATATTAGGTTTAAATGCTAAGCTAAGTTCTATGGCTAAGCTTATCAACATTTGAACACTACCCTTAGAGCAAGCAAATTACTTAAACGTAAAAATTTTCGCCATATTTCATCATTTTGGTGTGGACAAAAATGATGAAATATGGCGAAAAATTAAACGTTTAAGTATCATCCTCATCATTTTCGTCCACACCAAAATGATGAAATTTTGAATATAACACTCATTGCGAAAATACAATTGTGCATCGCTTGATAAAGCAATCAAGATGTTGCGTGATGCACAACTGCACGCGCGCAAAGAAATTGACAACAATTCATAAAAATATTTGACTGTAAACGAAGTTGCAACCGAAACCTATTTCGGATCGTGAAATAAGTTATGGAATAACTGTAAATTTACTGCTGATGAGGTAGCCGAAGTAACTTGGAAATCAAATTTGTTTTTGCGTATTGTAAGATTACAAGTGCTGCATAGCAAAGAACAGCAATCAGCATGCTTGTATTGAAAAACCAGGCTACATGCAGAAAGCTATGTATTGTACATCGCACAACGGGACATGTTTAGTTGACAGCATTGTCTTCATCGTTGTTAAATTAGTCATGGTGTATGTACACTTCAACTTCTCTACTGCACTCCACCCTATTGGATGATTATTTGCAGGGCTGACAAAATAAGCACCGTTGCTAAGGGTGCACGAAGTGACTCGAAATCTTTTGCCGCGGCTGGGGTTCGAACCGACTCTCTGTCACACTCGCAATCCGAAGTCCGCGACTTAGACCACTCGGCCACAACGCTTCGCCAAATTTAAGAGTTCTGCATTTGTGTATTTCTGTTATATACACAACTAGGCCTACACATAGGCTACTTTGTAAAGAATTCTGTATTCAAAATCCAGCATAAGAAATACACAAACGCAGAACTCTTACATTTTGTGTCTAAATCAGATGCACATGACTTTGGTTGAGAAATAAAGCATAAAGCAATTATTAATCCTCTCGCGCTATATCATCTTAGCTGACCTTGACCTCAACTCTACATTCGCAGTCTCTGACAAACCAAGAAAATTAATTTCAGGTTAATTGAATGGTAACTATCCCAAAGCATATTTTCGCTGCGCATTCTTGTTAAGCAGTACAGAAAAGCTGTTTTTTCATATCAATCTGTGATCAAATTTTTCATTCACAGTTAAATAGCATTAAAGAAATGTGCAATCCATTCACAGTTGAATTCGCATTGAAGAAATGTGCAATCAATTCAGCTGAATCGCATTTAAGAAATGTGCAATCAATTCACAGTTGAATCGCATTGAAGAAATGTGCAATCAATTCAACTTTCTTTCGTAATCCGTTAAGCTCTCACTTTATTCATTGAAGAACACTAATTCCACTACGTCAGCCGGCCATCCATGTGCGCACACACACAGCTCCGTTACGTGTTACAAAAAAAACACGTAACCTAAAGCATCACGACTCCATAGAAAACCTTTCAATGGTGGATTCTATGGAAGAATCAAGAGAGTACAGTTACAGTATAACATTAACGACGATTACGGGCTTGATTCCCTGAGTTCATCACATGTGATCACAGGCGACTCGACGGCTTAAGAAACTGAAGCATGAAACTGTTCAGCTGCGAAGTAATCATCTCTGCCTTGGCTCTGAAAACAAAAACCAAACTACATATAATTTAGCAGTAATTAGAGGCCTGTAAGCCATATTGGCTAATTCTAAATTACAATAATTATTAATGAATTGATGAGCACTTTTTAGCTACTACTGCTCAACTGCTGGTTCAGATGCATGTCATATTCACTTCTCTTTACAAGAGATTCGACACAGTCCTCGGAATTGCATGAAGTGAAAAAAAGAAAAACATTTAAAATATATGTTCAGTTTGCATGCATTTGTCAGATGACAAAGCTCCTCATTTTCTGGCGAACAAAAAATAATTCACTGCAATGCGATGAAGCCAGTGATGAATATACAGAAATACAATATACAAAAATACAGGGCAATAAATACAGCACTTCACAAGCGTTGCGTTTACATTGCTTAAGCCTTACGTATTTTTTTGAATTGCGTGTCTCTGTTGCTGAGACTGAGTAAACTTTGTATTGTATTGTAAGCCCTACCTAAAAGCCCTGGCAGTGGCGATGAGACCCTCGAGCCTATGCTTTGTCTCGAGGTGCTTCCTGAGGCTCGCCTGCATGTCCTCTCTCGACTCTTCCACCTGGTGACAGAGCTGCGACAGCGCCGAGCTCAACTCCCTGTACACAGGAGCAAACAAGGATGACTCTGTCATTTGTTGCACAAAAAAAACATAGACAGTGCAGAAACATTTTTTAAAAGGCCTGTACGTTTTGTAGAGGCCTTTTTAAAAAACGTTTCTGCGCTTTCAAGTATCGATGCTTGGTGCTCTGATTGCAATAAGTTTGGACGACAAAGTGCTAACTAAAAGGAATAACTTATAAATAATATTCTACGACAGAGAAATAGCTTTAAAATCATTAACAACTACCAAGAATAACAATAAATATAAATTACTAATGTGGAACAATCAATCTATTCAGATTGATTGTTCAGTCCAGTTTCAATTCCAGTTCAGTTCCAGTTCAATTAATCATCAGCAGTATCAAGATCCTCCTCAGAACTTGCTCAGATAGCAATCTTACTTGCAAGATCTATCCTAATGTCCGAAACTCAAATTAGACCACAGAGATCATATATTAGGCCAGATATTTTTTTCGCTAGCCGTAACCTAAGGCATAGATCCTGACCTAATAATAGGCTTAGGTTACGGCTAGGCTCAACCGAAATTTTTACCTTTACCTAAACCTACGCCTAGGCAAAACTTAGGCTTAGGCTAAGCATCTTGTTCTTTGTTTTTTAAATCTTAGGGACCGTGTGTAGCACAAGACTATATACAGTCCAGTTCTGTGCAAGGGAGCTTGCACAGAACCGCTCCCCCTTCTTTAGTCGCCTTTTACGACTTGCCCTGGAAGCTCTGGGCTGCAAGCCAATTCTTCGTTCCCCAGCCTGCAGGGGATAGGCCAAGCATAGTCATAGACAATCACAGTGATTGAAAAGACTGCCACCCATGTTTCCATGTGGAAGAACAAAGTCCACTAATGACAAGAAATGTGTCAGCTAGCGACGCACTGCTGCACTTGGCTGCTGCAGTTTGAGCTGGTCAGCTCGACGACCATGCCGAGCCTGCCGCCCACATAGTCGATGTACTGGCGCCGGAACGCCTCCTCCTTGGCGCGCGTCGTCCACGTGACGCGCTCGTATGCGTACAGCAGGCCGTACGCAGACGCGCACACGGCGATCACGCGCCATCCGATGGCCTTGCCGACCTAATGCAGCGATCACATGCCAATACAAGCATATCGTTTCATTCAGCGCATCGTAGCAACCAGCATGTGAATGCAATACACAGCACGAAACATGCACAGGAAAGCACAGGACTGGGCACATCCAAAGCGCTTTAGCTCCCCGATGACGTCCCTTAAAGTCGAAACGGACTTTAAACTCTTTATTATTATTTTCATTAAAACATGCACATCCATCAAAGTTATATCAAAGCTGTAATCATTACATATAAAACATGTAAAATATCATATCATAGAGCAAGTCCCAATCACTTTCTGATCTGCCATGAACCAAGAGAGTGATAAGCGATATTCTGTCTCCGTAGAATTTACATCACTGTTCATTTCAAAACAGAAAGCGCCAACTGCCTATCAAGATTACCTGGGATCAAAGCAGACTACCTGGCTGACAATTTTGTTTGAGGCAATTAATTAAGGCAACAGGAATGCCAATCGCTCTGCCGGCGGTGCCTATTGCCTACCAGTTGACCGGCTATCTAAGACATGACTGGTATCCTACCAGCTGGCTGGCAGCCTACCATCTGACTGGCAGCCTACCAGTGCGACGATGGCGAGCGTGCTGACGGTGGTGCTGGAGTAGACAGAGCTGAAGGCACTGAGGCAGGTGACGACCACGTCCGCCTGCGCCTGACCCCCGGGGGGGAACAGCTTCCCCGTGTCCTCTCCCGCGTCACCCGCGCCGCCAATGTCCAGCGGACGAGACATCTGCAACAGCGCGAGTCCATTGGATGTTGGAATACATAGACTATTCAATGCATAGTCAACTAATCACTGAAGATATTACTACAGGGTGTGTAAAATAGTTCGCAAATTATGTCAAACAATTTATTTCAAAATAAAGTCAAAGGACAAAAAATGAGTGAATGTGAGCTGCGCAATCAATGCATTCTTTTTTCCGTATCAGAAAGGTATCAAAGTTAGACCAGCTAACGTCAATGCATCCATGTAAGAGCAGACTGCAACAGCCATGTTATCCTTTTTGGGAGTTCATTTTCAAAATTCGGCATAGACATTTGGCACAAAGCATATTATGCTAATGCTGAATATTTTGCATAGCTAATCAACAAGTATTGTGTGCACACCAAACTTGTTTAAAGATAACTAATGCGCACACATTCACGCACTACAAAAAGATCCAACATCAGACAAACGTTTCTTACGAGCAGCCCTGTTCCCTGCTACCACAAATAGACTAAAAATAACTACTAATACGCTTGCTTTCAACTACAAAAAAGATCTATAGTCTAACATTTCTTGCAAGCAGCCCCGTTCCCCTGCCGCCGCGCTTCATCAGTCGGCTGATCAGCACGGACGGACCAAGCGAAAAGCGAAACTCGATGTCCTCTACGAAATCGGCGCAGAGACCGGGACAGTCGAGGTGGTATGCCATGTCAAAGTCACGCGACCTCAGGTGACCCAGAGACGAGGGGGGCTTGTCGTCGTCGCGCTCGGGCAGCAACACCAAGAGCTCGTCTGAATGAAACCAGGTCAACACCAGCAGCTCGACATAACCAAATAAGAGTTTACACTGACAGCTTGTCTGAATGAAACCAGGTCAACAACGGCTTGTTTGTCTGAAACCAGGTCAACACCGACATCTCATCTGAATGAAACCAGGTCAACATCTTACAGCTCGTTTGAACAAAAGCAGGTTCAACATGGAACTGGCATCAACATCTCGTCCGAGTTTACACCAATAAATTGTTTGAACAATAGTAAATCTGTACCAACCAATTACCTGAACAAAACCAGAGTTTGAATTTGAAAGTCGATTAGCGTTCATAAGTGTCAAACGAAATACTTGTGGAGGTCAGCAATGGTATGAAAACGCTTTGGTCAACTTCATGGTACCTGTGTGTTAGATTTTAAAGCTCAAAAGCAAACAAATCACAGATGCAGAAAAAGCATTAACCTTGCATATGTTGAATTGTCGACGAAAGAACTTGCTGAACGAACGTTGAACACCGCACATGAAGATTTCGACTGAGACACTCCTCCACATGGTAGTGCAGCTCCTGTGTACACACGAGACCACAGAGCGTTCTAATGATGTGTGTGTCAATGTTTTATATCGGTTGAAATTTTATAAGTTATGAATTTAAGTATAATAGAAGAATAATTTTAGCTTTAGTTATTTTTCGAGTTATGAAACTGTCTTGAATTGTATTGGTTTAGCTGATTGATTTCTAAAAATTATTTCCATTCGCAACGATACTAGATTTTATTTTCAAAATTTACATTAATCTGCCAACGGAACGGAATAACTTAAAGAAGAAAACTTTGCCTTATTTTCGGCGACATCTACCATATTTCAATCGCTCTCTAATATTTTGTGTCCTCTGGTATGTATGCATGAATGTATGTTTGTCTATTGCACTTGCAACACACCACAAAAAAAAAGTCATGTCAACGGAGATGGAAAAACATAAATTTGCTTGAATCGTAGGTGCGAGTAGGTGATATATAGATCATATGCTCCAAAGCCATCTCAAATACACAATTTCATAATGTCACACGTCATTGCAAGCTAGAAACAAAATACAAAAAGAAAAAAAATGAAATTTAAAATATATTTAGTTGCATTTAAATTCACCATCAAAGAAGCGGAGGCTAGAAACCTTTTTGTACAGTTTCAACGCTTCTGGAGCTGGGTCAAAAGGTCGCTCAAACTCCTCCAGGACACTATACAACCGGTGGATTTCATCCGACAACACCATCGCCATCTGGGCATTGGCAATCATAATGACAGTAAATACAATTCTTACAAAATCACAATTTCAGTAAGTTCATTTAATGCAATAATCGTACCGGTACACAGAATTATCTAGTAAAACCTTGAGCATTGCTCAAAATCTGAATTTATTACAAATTATCCTTTTCCCTGCGAATAAAGGAATGCAATTAGCATCAAGTCGCAGCACTTTTCTAAACAAAAATATATTGAAAAAAGCACACAGCCACACGACCGAGGAACATTTGATTACTACACACACTGTCCAACAAAGATGATGTAGCTGAAGTTTCATGACATTTAGTTTAGTAGAAAATTTATGAATGGATTCATGGTCGTAGGCATAGGTTATACAAGCCTCGATCACACTGTGCATGCGATAAACAGTGATCACAGGAAAACGTTCTTCACTAGTTAGGCTGTTAGTGCCCACGCTGGGAATACTAAGTGTACCACAGAGCACATCCACAAAAAGAAATGGTGTTTTCGCAACTACGTTCAAAGAAAAGAACATAAATTTTTAAAACCTCTAATAAAGTCAAGAATAAATATAAAAAATTCATAAAAAGAAAGCCATATAAAATACATGTTACAATGATGAACACTATAAGCATAAACCCTAACAGAAATTCTGCATGGGTCCACCGCCAGACCGCCGACGCTGTTCACCTTGTCCTGAAGGTCGAGGGTGGCGGCACGAATGTCCTCGCGTATCTCCTTGGTGAGGGTGCAGAGCTGCTGCTCCGTGTAGTCGAGCTGCTCCTTCATCTGCGTGTACGCCTCCTGGAGCTCAGCGCTGCACCACCACACACAATTATACTTGAGCTGCACCACCACAGCTGCACCACCACAGCACAATACTTAAGCTGCACCACCACCGCTGCTCCTTCATCTGGGAGTATGCCTCCTGCAGCTCAGCACTACGCTACCACACACAACACATGAGCTGCACCACCACAGCTGCACCACCACAGCTGCACCCTCACAGCATAAAACTTCAGAGGTTTAAGTACGTAACACAGCTGCACTATCATAGTACAACACTTCAGCGCTGTGCAATACAACCGATACACTTTGATAAAGTGCAACATTGAGAACCACTTGCACCACAGCACTCGGAACTCATCTCACAACGAATCATGAATCAGTTCACTACATTGCTGCCGATCGAGAAATTAAATCAGATCAACAACAAAGAATTCATTGTAAAACTCCTTCACTACTAAATTGCAGGCTACAAACCGATACAACATGGCATTTGAAAAACAATCACACAAAGCGCACATCTGGGACACATTGTTTTTGATTTAGATACTTCTATAACAATGACTCGCCTTCAACTATGAGTTAATTTCAGTCCTAGTATTACATGTACGGCCGAACGAATGTTAGGCATTAGCCCTTGCCAAGCGAAAAGTGAGGAGATGCCTTTTAGTAGTGCATGTATTCAAAATACCACCGAGCACACACCCATGCGCAAGAGGACCAACTGTATACCTCTTGACGGTGCATGCGTCGAAGACATCTTGCCAGACGGCGCCAACGTCAGACGTTATGAGCAAACCGTTGGCCGTGTGCTGCGCAAACTTGGTCTCCATTGCAGTGTACGATATGCACTCCTGCAGAATTTTGTCCATAAATTAAATTGAATCACACTACCCAAACCCAGTCTGGTGTAGAACTATTTCCTTTTAGAGTACCGTTTCATAATTTTTTGACAAAATGCAACTGAAAATTCATCAGTGTCTAAAGTCAGGGGCGTCTATCCCTATACTTTGTTGGTGTAGCTGCACCAGTTTTTGGGGATGCTGGGGGGGATACGGAAACTTTGAAAAGGTTGGGGGGGGGTATGAAAACTTTTAAAAAGTTGAGGGGATGTGGAAATTGTAAGCTAACAATCAGTGGTTCGGAGGAGAATGCAATAACCGGACAATGCACTGTGCAAGTTGGCTATCAATTAGGAGCTGTGCATGCAGACAGTAGGTGTTGTGCGAACTTGTGCGTGCTGCGCAATTATGAGAACTAGATTAATGATATCTAATTGGTGCATGCATAGTGTTTATTTTAAAATTACATAAAATTCTTCTTGTACATAAAATTATTAAAATTCCACACAGATTATGAATTTTAATTTTGGGGGGAATGCGGGTGCCAAATATCCACCCTAAGAATGGGGGGGATAGACGCCACTGTCTAAAGTACTCATCAGTGTGCACTCAATGTTTAGTTGCAAACATGAATCAAAGCTTTCAAGATATCACTACAAAGATGTTAAATACAACTAAAGCATACTGGCTTAAACTAAAGAGAATATAAATTGGCCAATTAACAGATCAGTAAATGAAAACGTTGAACTTATGAATCATGAATAAAAACCTGATTTAATTTTCTGTTGTACTATTATACAATATTCCACACAATATTTGACCACTTACGTCGTTGTAACGTGCCCATCAATAATCCTTATATTTTAAACAGTTCTCAAATTTTCAAAATACTTGATGCGCTAATATCTGCCACTGATACGTGAAGCGCAGCATCTGCCCTCGCGCTAATGACAAATGATGCCCTCTAATGAGAGCATTATCTTTAGATGCAGCGTTATTAAAACCAACGAAGAATATAATAGCATTCCTGCAACTAGTACAACTACACCAAGAAACGCTCGACAAACCTCAAATTTCTTCTCAAAGCTCGCAAACTCAAACTGTCGTCCCTGGAAGCCCTCAAGCATAGTATTGACGGGCGTGCCTGCTCGTGAGTCGCCCCCGCACACGCGCAGAGTCTCGAGCGCCGACACAAAGAAGACGCGGTCCTCAGCCTGGTGCGCGTCCATCACGTGCAGCTCCGTCGTGAGGAACTCTATATCGCGCTCCATGTGCTGCTGGCGCACCTGCGCGCCGACCAATGGGGCGTGACCATGCCAGCTAATGGCACTTCACTGCACGCTAGTGAAGTGCTATAATTGGCCACAGCTCCGCCAGCCAATAGCACTTCAGCGCAAGCTAGTGACAACACCTCACTCTAGGCTAGTGACAGCACCCCTCTTCAGGCAAGTGACAGTACTTCTATGTAGGCTAAGACAAATGATACGTGTAGCAAGCGGTGATATGTGCCATCCAATAGCACGCTGTGATACATGCCAGCCAATAGCACGCTGTGATACGTGCCAGCCAATAGCAAGCAATATACATAATTGACTCATTGTGCCAGCCAATAGCAAGCATTGTTAAACAGTCAATAAGATACAAAGGTATCTTATGTGCCAGCAAATCTGAGGCTTTAAATTTTATCTTCAGGTTAATTGTTTCATACATCAGTTTACTTTAACAATACCGGAATTACAAATCATGCAAACAAGTCTTAGAAGAAATAAGCATTATTCTGTATTGGCTCCTGAACAAACTCTTCAGCATTTTCCCATACTTAACTAGCAGTTCATACTAAATCCATTCAACAACATTTCAAAAACAAAACATTAGCAACAACTTGTCAAATTGTGATTATTATATTTCGTCAATAAGTGCCCAGACTGCTTAAATCCGAACCAGTCAACCCACTCACTCACCCATCACCCCTATGCCCCTTTCCAACACACAAGAACATACAACAGAACACCTCTTTAATTGCACACACATAAATTAACACTTACACCAAACGATCTGTGGACGAACTCTGTGGGGGCGGCAGCTCTGCTGGCCACCTGGGAACAATGGCTGACCAGCCCCTAACGCGGGGCTGGGGGAATCCGGGCTCAACATCAAGGGTCCGGATAGGGCAGCCAACACCACCACTACGAACCAGTCAACTTAAATTAAATACGAACTTAAATACCACTCAGTATTACTTCAATACCTCGCACATGGTTTCTGGTTCATTGGCGGAAGCATCCCATCGGTTGTTTAGTATGAACACGTTCGGCTTCGACAGCCGTGTGCTGACTTTATGAAAGAAATTCTTTTCCTGAAAACAGGAACAAAAGATACATGCATATCAACTATATATATATAGAACTTTATTTCTTAACTAAAGATGATCTCATTTATGACACTTATTTTACACCCAACAATAAATATTGGACAATAAAAAGCAGAATAGACAACTTAAAGCTGCGCTTGAATTATGATGAATAAAAGTAAAAACGACATCAACGACATCAGGTCTCAACTTAACATACACATTGCTACACCATGTTGTTAATCATGAATTAACAAAAAATTTAGATCAAGAAGCACGCCATTTCATATAGACTTCATCTTACCCTGTAGATCAGCAAATAACTTTACTTCACACTGCAGTGTGATCATTACAATTATGTTTTGTGATGAAGTACTAATAATCGAGAAAATAAATGATGGCAATGATGGGTTACAGTTTGCATGAGCGTGGACTCGGCGTTGACGACGAGAACAAAGACGTCGGCGTCCAGACAGAACTTGTCGATCCATCGATCCATGTTGGGCGACATGTCGATGCCGGGACTGAGCAATATAAAGAAAATATCAATTACTAAACATGATGCTCTACATAGCAAAGTTAAAAAGTTTGCCTAAGGCCTGTCACCCAGAGTCCCCATGATTCAGACAATTCATTGATCCCAACGATAGAATTTGCATAATTAACATTCTCATTGCATATACCAATTTCGCTGAAGAATTGCATACCGCTAAAGAATATATTGCATGCAAAAGAATACAACGCATAAACATAACACGCGTTACAATAACTATATGGCCTAGATGCAATATACCGCACATGCGCGGAGCTCACATATACATATATTGTATACACAGTCCATTTTACCTACAGAATATTCATCATGACATACAATCATGAGAACATTAAAATATCTTAGAGAGAACCCTAACAATTCCTGTTAGTTAACACTCATGGTTAACACTGAATGCACTCGGCGGTTAAAAGGCTCGCCGCTGGCCGACCTGTCGACAAAGACGACGTCTTCCTTGAGCAGACGACACTTGGCACTCGGCCAGCAGATGCGCACGAGGCTGTCCGGGTCGAGCTTCTTGTTGCTCAGCGCGTTCGCTAATTGACTCACCGACTACACGCACACAGAACATCTGACTCACCGACTGCACGCACACAGAACATCTGACTCACAGACTGTACGCACACAGAATCAACTGACTCACTGACTGTACACACACAGAACATCGCTAGATGACTCACCGACTGCACACACACAGAACATTTGCTAGGTGTGACTCAATAACTATAAGTACACAGTTCTAACATCTGACAGGTGACTCATCAACTTTTTACGCACACAGAACATCTGACAGATGACTCACCTGTCATCAGCTTAAATTGTCCGTTTTTTCAATGTTACATCATCGTGAATTTTAAAATATCACTAGGCAATTATCTGTTTATAATGATCTGTCAAATCTACTCAGACAATAAACACTTTATGCCACTTATCAATTTGGGCGCAAAATTCTCGCTTTTGCAACGAACTACTAAGGATTTATGATTTGAAACAGTATATCTGGCATTACACAAGGTAAGTACATACATAAGGTCAGTTCTGCAATCCGAGCCATCTAGAATTATCTCAAATTTCAGATTCTATAGTTTCAGATACTACAGATAAATTCTTAAAGGTAATCAATTAAAGTTCCCATACGAAGCCATTGCTTCGTATCTATACTTTCATTGATTACTCGTTTACTTTTATTAACTGAACAAATTATCTGCATTCATGAAACAAACCTGGACATTTAGCTTCTCGTTTGGTTTGTCATCGGTGACGATGAAGGCTTCACTAGAGTCAGTTCCCTCGACTTGGACGAAGCAGTTCGTCGTGTGTCCCAATCCGCTCGGCAGTATCTTGTTCTTCAGCATGGCGTTGATCACCGTGCTCTTCCCGTTAGAAGTCCTGCAGTCCAAAGCACTGCTAATATATGGCAGTGTACATCGTGCAAAGTGCACAAGTAACTAAATAAATTTTTTAAATCTTTGTATGGTAACTAGGCACCATCGTAAATGGTGCAATGTTACCGTCCACGAAACCTTGTTTGCTGATACAGACATGCTTTTATTTTCCTATTTTTCGACTTTTTAGGCTATTCTTTCATGAGATAGTGCGTTGTAGCTCAATAGATCTCATTCTAAAGAAAATTCTGCTATATAGAAGTCAATATCTTCAAAAAATCGATATGGTGCGTTGTTGCAGTCAGCCCACGATATATTACACAGAAACCTAAGGGACAGCTGAGAGGATTGAATAAGTAGAACAAAGTTGGAGAAAAAAATAATAGCACAAATTTTTTTACAAATTTTTTTTCCACCCAAAACAGGCACTGGCAACTAGCAACACTTGTGTGTTTAACATCCTTGCAGACGGACCTGTAACGCCATGGTTTCATAGTTTACAGTTTCGGAGTTCAAAGCCCAAACCCAGAAACTTATCATGCGACGCCTCAGCCTCTATCTACACCACTGTGCTTTGCTAAATAATATTTACACATATATCAAAAAAACACAAAAAACCTCGAACGCCTCATGCATGTTTGACCGACCTTCCAAAAAAGACGACCTTCATTCGATCTCGTCGCAGAATCTCCAGGACTCCGGCGGTCTTCTCGACGTACTTCTCCAGGAGTTCCCTGCGCTCCGGAGCAAGCACACCCTCCACCAGCCCGGCGGAGTCTGCCACAACACGCAGGCAACGGCGGCCGTCAGCACTAGTTAAACAATGCGTCACCCTCACATTTCTACATTAACCGTGAACAAATTGTAACAAGATTTTTGAAACAAACCGCATTACAAGTCAGACTATTCAATTATATGAACAGCGAGAATATATATTACACAACTTAAGAAGATACGGTACTCTTCATGTTTTTGTATAATTAAGTGCCATACTCTTGTATGTTAATTAAGCACATTGTGCACATTAAGTGCTCTACATGTAAATTGTACACACAATAAATGTACCGCTGTAGGTCTACACTATATTACAAACAATGTGTACAGTAACACACAAGGAGCTGCGCACAACAGTGTTCTGACGTTCACCCAGTGCTCAGCTTAGCACTAACTTCAACAGCCACTTAGAGATCTATGGATTAGACCTCAAACTGAGCGCCTCAAACTAGTTTAAAGAGATTTAGCGAAGTCAAAGGCTTGCGGATCCTAAAAACAAGACAAGTATTTAACGCATTCCATTTCCACCTGAATATAACGTAAAACAAAGATATTAACACGCATGACGCACTACAATGCATGACTAACTATATATTTAATAAAAAGGGCTCAAACATTTTTGAAGTTTTGATGAATGTTCGAACTTTTCATGAAAACCTGATCTTTTTTTTTTCCCCCGTACAAATAAAACATGAACAAAAATGATCACAAATCATCTACAAACATCATTCACCAACTTAAACGAGATTTATATTCACACCAGTTTATAAAACCAGACAACAGAAGTAGCACACGTACGACATCTTAAAATAATATTCATTCTCATTTCTGAACCAGCAACCACGCTGTGGTGTAGTGGTCAAGGCATCGGACTTCGAGTCCAGAGGACCAGGGTTCAAGTCCCTGCGCTGGAAACTATGAAATCATGCGTTACAGGCCCTTCAGCAAGGCTGTTAAACACACAAGTGTCGCTAGCTGCTAGCCTCGTGCCAGATAATTCTTTATTTGGTTGTTGGCATCCGGTTGTTAAAACCCAGCTCCACCAGTCCTGATCAGGGCGGGCGAAAACGTGCAAGCCTGTGTGAAAACATGGACTTTAACAGATTACACGATAAAAAATGAGGTTAGTTAGTTTAGTTATGTCTGAACCAGCAGCACCGCGTGCGCAAAACAAAAACTGAACCCAAATGAATACCTGAGCTAACCCAAACACCTTTCGCCAGTACCGCTGCAGCATTCTGTTACAAAACAACTTTCCCGATGCTCGAAAATTGAAACACAAAATATAGAAAACCGAGTCCTAAGACGATTCACTTCTTAACACAGGTCTATTTGTATATTGCAACTAAATGCTTTCTTAATCATCGTGCTCGGTGGTCACTATTATTAACACACAGCAAAGTCTGTGAGCTCATACAACTAGACGAAGCGCTTTTAAAAATCGAAATAGGGCCTAATTAGTCAATTATGTAGTTATACGATATTTTACAAGCAAATTATCCAATTTACCAAAATTTCTGTGCTATGTTTATAATCTCTTAATTTTATCGCAACAAACATCACCTAAAATTTACAGTACCGTACCAGTATTTCGATTTAAGCAAAATAGATTACTGGTTTTCAAGAGGTTTAAATATCCGAGTTTTAAAGGACAAATTATCACCATACTATATCTATCGTCTAAGAGATACCACGGAACATAGACACATTAAATCTTAAGGATGAGTAACTAGGCTACGAAATATTTAACATTATGGACTTATATTCAGATGATTGCAGAACCGCAGCACATATCAAAATATTTATCAACATACCAGCGATGTGAGCATTGCTGTCGCCGATGTAAGAGGAGATTTCATCGAAAATATCTGCGATGCAGTTCTTGGCGTGCCCAAAGAGTTTGAGGGGGGAGGCGGCCGCCGCCGAGTCTCCGGGGGTCGACCCGGGTGTGAAGTAACCCGACATCCCGGCTCTAGTCCATGTCTAAGTCTGCGACAAAATAGGACGCTTTAAAACATTTTGATTAAAAGGACCTCATATTCGTGTCTTTTTTTGTAAAGTATGCAGAAAACAGCAATTCAGGCCTACAGTTTTGGCAAAGGGTAAAAAAATTGTACTGGATTTCAACATTAATATGTACTGGTGCACTATATTGTGCAGTACCGATGCATGTCTTTGTTATTCAGTATGTAGCTATATATAATGCTCAGTGATAAATGATTAGCACCTTTTAAAATCTACCGTTCCAATTTAGCCCAATGTGCTTTCTATTAAGGCATTTAAGCTTACACAAACACTTCATGAAATTTTGAGATAGAAATTGAAAGAATACACGATAATTCTCATTTCACTATTCTTCTTCTTCTTGTGCTGCAATTAATTTTTATTTTATGTTAAATGTGGCAAATGTGTCATAGCATGATAGCTGTTGAAGGTGTCATGGTTTCACTGAATCAGAAAAATAATGTGCAAGTAAATTAATTCAAGTTACTTTCACAAAATGAGACACTATACATTCAAATGCATTCAATGATGCAATATTTATTTTTAAAGCTATTATACAAAGCTGAAAGGAAGAGTAAGCAAGGGTAAGTAATTAATCATTTTGTGCGATTAGTGTTTCAATTTCGAAAATTCCTTGGTCCCTGTGATGTTATTAATATGCCCTGCAGCAGTGTACCTATCTGTTGATGAAAACAGCAATATCATTCAACAATTCTGGACCCAGACATAGGCCTACGTTAAAATCACAAATGCCAGAGCGTTCTAACGCTCTGGCATTTAGCTTTAAAAAGCTCTAAAACACATTGCCCATCAAGATGCGTGATGAATTCGATCTAAATTGAATGCTTCAAGTTTTCCAGAGGCTTACACACATGTACCTTTACGATATTTAAACAATTTATTCGTTAGGCTAAGGCTATAGTAACAGTATGCCTAGGCTACATGACGTTTAACTTCGTGGTGCAAAAAGCAAATGCCTTACCAAAAATTTAAAAGCAATATCTTGAGATTGACTGCGTCCACCAGTTGTATTTGCTGGAAATCGAAGGCTAATAAAGCGAACGTTAAACTGTGCCAAATAACAGTTAGGCAGTTAGATGAGGCATGCGTTGTATTAAAAATGTTTTTCACCTCCTATCGTCCTTGACCCTAATCGCGCATCAAAGTTAATATTAATTCGTAATGTACGACACTTGGGATTAAGAGTAGGAGAACAGTATGACTTTTAACTTTTATTCATAACATGGTATGTCAACTTATCGTTCGTTGGCGATATTCAATTGATGACTAATCTTATAACGGAAGTGTACAAAATCAAAGAGTTCAATAATTACCATTGACTTTTATAATACATTGAAAAATTTTATCTGATAGAAACACACATTGGCTTTTCGTGCTTTGTTATGTTGAAACCGAATTGGCGTCATTCAAATCAAATATTGCAAGAAAAGAAACAGATCAATTTTGTAATTGTGTAAGTCGGTCTCATATATTGAAAGAATATATCGAATTTGAAAGGCATTATTGACCAGATAAATTTAATTTAATATTTCGCATGGAATCTACTGTTTTACGATTATAGAAATAACGTTATGATTTATTTTCATGGATCGGTTCAAAACACAAGGCAAAAAACGCAGAGAAAAGAACAAGTTAGTTTGTTCTAAGCATCAAGCGAGAATCCACTGACAAATCGATAAACACATCGCCGTTTAAAAACCACAATTCCGGATGTAAAATGTTACTATACGATTCAAACATGCAAAAATAAATGCCTTGTTGAAGATGTCAGTCGATGTTTTAAGTTCCATCCTTTACAATAATAATTCAAGGCAAAAATTGGAAATCATGTACATAACCGACCATCAGATTTAAAACCAGTAATACAATGAAGAAAGTATAATATGCAATAGAAACAATATTTAGGGATATACATGTAGATAAACGATCAATTAAATGAAGTATACATAAAGCGTATATGTATATCGTATATCAGTAAATGTAAGCACGTTGTAATATAGAATCGTAGCGACAAAACACCCAATATGACAAAAAACGTTCAGATTCCAGTGTTCACTCAATTGCTTGTGTTGATGTTATAAAAATGGAACTCAAGAATCATTCAAAGTCAAACACAAAAAACCAACAACTGCAATCAGAATCTTGAGTTGCTATAAAATAAAACCGCACTTAGCGTTACTGTAAAATAAATTTGTCATGATCATGGATAAGACACAACAAAACCCTGTTATAGTCACACGGCCAGTAGAACCAAGAATAATTACATGAAAAAGCAATAGGATAGATCATGCAAAACACAGAAAAAATTGGAGATGTAATCACTGAAGGAAAGGCATAAAGAAGCTCGAATTAAACATGAAACAATTTAAAGTCGTCTACTTTTCATAAATTTTTCTAGAGAAGTTAACTTCGCTTCAAATTCACGACCGCTTTAGTGAAATATGAGGACATAATCCTTTAGTTTGTCCAACAAAGAAAATGGCACAGCATAATTTCGAGCGGAAGCGTTAGTAGCCTCTTTATTTAAACACAGTTGGAGCTATTCGGATAAAGCTAGCCACAAAGTTAAAATTTCATCAGTGTATTACTGTGCCCACCCAGTCGCCATATGTCGCCTCTAATCTCCCGCCCTTGCCTCACCCACCACTGCCTCGAGCAAATTATTGAATTTGTAACCGAGCTGGACCGATAAATGATGTTGACTCTAGCGTATTTTAGTTTCTAAAATACACTAAACTCAATTCCATTAGGAGCCACTGGATTCTCTTTGCAGATTCAATATTCGCGTGCGCACCGAGCCTCTAGTTGCGTTGACCCATCCTGCTGTTGCAGTTGACCTCAGGAGAGAGACCTCAGTGGAGAGACCTCAGGGGCCTGATCCCCGAGAGCAACCCCCCCACCGGTCTCATCCCCCCAGAGGGCTACACCATGGGGGCGCTGGTGGCCGGGGCGGTACGGCGTCCCGGTGACACCGACTGCACCTAGGATAAAAGAATCAGGGTTAAGTTAAGTAGGCGCAGTATGCCTCTAGTAAGAATTTTGCTAACTGTACGCCCAATTTGAAACTGCAGGAAGGTAGTATGCACGAAATTCGACTATGGCAGCGTACGTCTACGCGGTTTTTAAAGATTGAACTGTGGCGCTACAGTGTATGATTGTTTAGAAGAAAAAGGTGCAACTGGGTTTAGCAAAAAGACTATAATACAGTCCGATCCTGTGCAAGAGAGCCGACACAGAACCGCTCCCAATTGTTCAGTCGCCTTTTACG
>JAQIWG010002149.1:0-21399 GCA_034695025.1 Chamaedrilus cognettii | reverse complement strand
CCCCCCCCCCCCCCCCCGTCTAAACAATGTACGTGTAGATTGCTTGATTCTGTTTGCTAGTTGTTGGTTACTAGTACTCACTGCTTCAGATCGCATGGTTTGCTTGCCATTTAGCTGCTGCTTGTTGCAGGCCGAGACGTCGCCGTACATGCTGCATATCACGGACACAGGTGTTGGAATGACGCGCCAGGACCTGCTTACGAACCTCGGCACTCTCGCCAAGTCTGGCACCAGCGACTTCATGGAAAGTATCGGCGGCGCCTCGCAGCAGGAGGCGAGCGATCTGATTGGACAGTTCGGCGTCGGCTTCTACTCAGCATTTCTGGGTAAAAACATTAATAATGGAGAGAGTTGAGTTTGAGTTGTTGGGATTGATAAAATGCGTGCTGCAGGTGCCTGCTTCTTCTAAAACAGGTGTAGTATAACTACTCAGTCTTTAGAACAGCATATGCTGTAGACGCCATCATGCACCACCATAGTCAACTTTCATTAATGCTACGCCTCCCCGTTTAAAATTAGGTTTACAATTTGCAATCAAATATTGTGTTTAAGAGAATTTGAGTCAATGGACATGGCTATAAATGTTAACAAATCAGTTTGTATGCACATAGGTCAGCGTCACAAGGCTGAGGTTGCTGGCATTGTTATAGGCAATGAATTAATGGTTTGGAAATCAGAACAAAAGTATTTGGGTGTCTCACCAAAACATTTTAGAGCACTGAATGGCATTTTTGCTAGAATTGGCACTCACGCCTCTCCTATGATTTTCTTGTCGCTTATTGATTCCTTTGTCTCCCACTCTTGTCATATGGAACTGTTGCTTTTTATACGAAGAAGTCATATTACAATTATCTTCACTCCGCGTATAATGCTGCGTTCGCTAAAATATTTAATCTTCGATAAGCTATAATTTGTTACTGCCAATACTATTGTGGAAAATTGCCTTTTCATAATCAAATTGATCTGATGCGTTTAAAATTTCTTAGCGGTTTTAATAAACTAAAGAATGATGCACCGCTTGCACTCTACAGGAGTGGTAGTGATCAAGAGCTTACCAACTTGCTAAGCAAATATAATCTAAATCGGAAAGAATATTTCATTATTTGGAAAAACAAAATGTGGAATAGTTTTGAGACAACGGTGTTGTTATGATGTACCTGAGTAAAATAATTGTTTTGCACATTTTTTGTTGCTAGCTGAGTATATTACAACCTTTAAATATATAGCAGGCATAATTACATTGTACATGTAGTTTATGGATGTTTGATCTGATGCTAATATTGTGTAAATCATTTCTGCATGTTTCTGGTTAAGTTTTTCTTTTCTCTATATATATCTGTATGTTGAACTGCCGAAAGGTGAATAAAAGCTTTATATATAAATATTATGTTAAGCGTACTACGCCTGCTAAACTTAACCCTGATCGTAGCAATTAGTGATGAATCACTACAATGCTTAAGAATTTGTCCTTGAAGTCTGGCGCAACTGGTTAACTGCTGGTTCAAATTTAGTTTCATCAGCTTATGTTCAAAACTTACAAAAAGATGTCACGGAACAAAATAGTTGTTTACCGATGAGATCAATGAAAGCAAATCACTAATTTTGTGGCTTGATGCACCAATATCAACAAACTGACCTGGATTGTTTGATGAATTAAATTTAATTTGGATATGGAGCAATCAATAGTAACCCATAGTACTCGTAGACTACAAGTAAAGTCATTGATTGAAATTGATAGCCAGTGCTTGCCGATATGAGTGCTGCGAGTGCTTAATAGTCGTTTTGTGATTCACTGAGACGAGACACCCAAATAGGATATGTAGTATTTATTGCGCCTTGTTGAAAAGTACGTTTACGATAGATTTTTATTTTAGACGCACTCTTGGAACCGAATCCAATATAGCAAATCGTTTTTTTTATGTGGATTACATAGCCTTTGTCTTTTGTTTTGCTGACGATCCCTTTCTCGCTGTCTTCAGTGACTTGCCGATGTTCTTTATGTAAAATTGTGCAACTGCTGGTGGACGGTGGTTTGTTCTTTGTGTGTCCAGTGGCTGATCCCATGTTTGTGTGTCCAGTTAATGACCGTGTGTTCGTTTGTGTCCAGTTACGGACCATGTCTTTGTGTTCAGTTACAGACCGTGTGTTTGTGTGTACTGTGGCCGACCGTGTGCTGACGATCCCTTTCTCGCTGTCTTCAGTGACTTGCCGATGTTCTTTATGTAAAATTGTGCAACTGCTGGTGGACGGTGGTTTGTTCTTTGTGTGTCCAGTGGCTGATCCCATGTTTGTGTGTCCAGTTAATGACCGTGTGTTCGTTTGTGTCCAGTTACGGACCATGTCTTTGTGTTCAGTTACAGACCGTGTGTTTGTGTGTACTGTGGCCGACCGTGTTTGTGTTTGTGTGTCCAGTTATTGACCGTGTGTTTGTTTGTGTGTCCAGTGGCAAACTATGTGTTTGTTTGCATGTTCAGTTAATGATTGTGTGTTTGTGTGTCCAGTGGCTGACCGTGTGTTAGTGTGTTCGGTTACTGACTGCGTGTTTGCGTGTCCAGTTAATGATCGTGTGTTTTTGTGTCCAGTTAATGACCGTGTGTTTGTGTATCCAGGGGGCGGAACACTCAGAGCGGGATAATAATAGTGGACAGTGCAGTGAATGCTCGGCGCGGTAAGGCGGCACGTGACTATAAGCGACGTCGCGCGGTGACTCATACGCGTGATGTAAAATAATCTCGTTTAGCCGCAGCTGATGCGCCATGTGTTTCGTCCCACAACAACGATCGCGTGCGACACGCTAAACATACGATCACTGCGCAACAAGGTTGATGCTCCCGATGACCTGATGCGTGCGACCAGGCTAAGTGTGATTTGGGTGACAGAGACGTGGCACGAGGACTCTGCGTGCGTCTGCGTCGCTCGCCTGCGCGCGCTCGGCTACAGTGTCGTCGAGGAGGCGCGACCCATCCCTACAGGTGCAAGCATCGACTCCGTCGACTACATCAACCACGGCGTGGTGGCGATCGTTGCCAAGGCGGGGCTACGACTGAGCAAGATCGACACGCTTGGTCACTACACAACGTTCGAGTACGTCTGCTGCCGTGTCAACACGCGAGGCGAGCACTTCGTTCTACTCGTCGTCTACAGGCCTGGGAGTCAGCCTTATACCGCAGAGTTCTTTGATGAACTGGAGACTTCGTTAGCAAAGCTGATCATAACGAAGGAAGCTCTAATCGTTACTGGCGACACCAACGTGAGACTTGGCGTATCAAGCGAACTGCTGCTGCTGCAGACAGACTGATCTGGGAGGATAGTTTGAAGACTATGCATGCGCTGTTTGACGCTAAGCGCACCGAGGCCACGATGAGTCGCATCAAGCAAGCTCAGGGTGACTCGGACGACCTGTGGCGATCGCTCGACAGGACTATGGGGATCACGGCCAACAAGACGGAATACATCCATTCTGCTGACGACTTCCAGAATTTCTTCGCAGGCAATATCGCGCTGATAAATGAAGTGCCATGCAAGCACTCGGACATGGATCCGCTGCCCACGTGGCTTCTCAAAAAATGCTCGCACGTGCTCGCGCCATACCTTGCAGCGCTTTTTTACCTATCACTATCAGCTGCCGTTGTCCCAGCCAGGATGAAAATCCCAGCAACAATCATGCCTCTTCTGAAAAAGGATAATTTGGATCCTTGTGAGCTAAAGAACTATCGACCAATTTCAGATTTCTCCTTCCTCTCCAAACTATTAGAGTGTGTGGTTTCTGAGCAAGTATTAAAATACTTTGACAAGCATGATCTACTCCCTGAGCGACAGTCAGCATACCGCGCTGGACACATGACGTCACTGCGTGGATTGCTTTAAGCCGACTAAAGCTCAATCCTGACAAGACGGAGCTTATGCAGTGTGTCACCAGTCGAATGCAGCACCGTATCGATATGTCGCCTTTCATCATTGGCCATCATCCATCAAGCTACAGTCCAAGGTTCAGCTGCTGGGTGTTGCGCTGGGTAGTGATTTATCTATGTCCTCCAATGTCAGCAAGACGATCAGCGCATGTTTCTATCAACTTTGTCGACTCAAATCGATCCGTCGCTCGCTCCCCATCGAAGCCACAAAGACTCTGATCAGTGCCTTAGTCTTCTCCCGCTGCGACAACTGAACAAAGACAAGTGAACCATCTACTACACATTCTCAACGCATCGGCCAAGCTTGTCTACAGGGGCTCACGGACCGACCATGTCACTCCCCTGCTGCGAGACAGGCTTCATTGGCTGCGATTCAGCCAGTACATCACGTATAAACTGTGCCTGGTCAGACGACCAACAACGCGACCTACAAGGCGCTGCACTCACGATCACCCTTTTATATTTGGCAACTAGTGGTCCCGGTTAGCTGCAACGCTGCAGCTGCTCGACTAAGATCGGCGGGACCAAACTCCCAGGCAAAGCTCATTTGCCCACGCGTGCACCGTAACTACAACGAGCGCGGCCTCTCATACGCTGGGCCCTGCGCCGGGAATTCTTTGTCACTGGAGAAGCGGCTGGCGCCTACGCTCGGAACTTTCAAAACCAAACTGAAGACTGAACTGTTCTCGCAGTTATATCCGTGACGTTGCTGCTGTGTTGTGTATTTGACGTTCAACTACTTGTCCTGTACATTTTGGATTGTAAAGCGCCCTGGATTAGTCCCTGGACTTAAAATGGCGCGATAGAAAATCGGCTTGGATATTATTACAATTATTATTATCCAGTTACTGTCTGTGTGTTTGCGTATCCAGTGGTTGACTGTGTGTGTGGATGTATGTCCAGTTTCTGACCGTGTATTTGCATGTGTCCAGCGGCTGACAATGTATTTGTGTGTCCTGTTAACGACCATGTGTATGTGTGTGTCCAGTGGCTGACCGTGTGTGAGTTCGTGTGTTCAGTTACTTACCGTCTGCTTGCATGTCCAGTGGCCGACCGTGTGTATGTGTGTCCAGTTAATGACCGTGTGTTTGTTTGTCCAGTTAATGACCGTGTGTTTGTGTGTCCAGTTAATGTCTTTGTATGTCCAGTGGCCGACCGTGTGTTTGTGACGACCAAGCACAACGACGACGAGCAATACATCTGGGAGTCTGACTCAAAATCGTTTTTCATCTCTGTCGACCCTCGCGGCAACACGCTCGGCCGGGGAACTACCATCAGGTACTATATATATATCTTTTTTATTTTCAAAGATTGCGGTGCAAGGACACAGTATCAAAAGATAGAGTTTGCTGCATAGCTCATGAAATGTAACGATAAGAGACTAATGAAGCATTAACTAAGCATTAACGACTGCGTTGATACACTGTAGAAGGGCAATAACATTCATAATATCTGTTTGCATATTTTGGTATCTGCCTCATTCAATCGATTTCAGAAGCTACGGATTTATAATTCATAAAGACAACTCTCAAATGCAATAAACTTTAAATCAATTATTAAATTCATTTATATATAAAAATTAAAGTATAAATACTTACTACGTAAATATGTGAATTAATCTTCAAATAAGTTACATAAAAACAAATAATGATATCCCCCTGCAGGCCGGGGAACAAAGAATTGGCTTGCAGCCCAGAGCTCCCCAGGCGAGTCGTAAAAGGCGACTAAAGAAGGGGGAGCGGTTTGTGCGGGCTCCCTTGCACAGAACTGTACTGTATTATAGTCTTTGCGCTACACATGGTCTCTAAAGCACAAAAAAAAAACATTTAAAAATATGCCCAAATCAATCGTCTCAAATGTTTTCTATGGGACAATGATGTCTCACAATTGATAAACGAATAAGTACTGATGCAACTAGTAAGAAATAATATTAGTAACTTATTGGAGCTAATATAGCTAGAAGATTAGTAACTTATTAAATTAACAACTAGTCAGAAATAATAGGCTTTGTGCGTAGGCTTATCACTAAAATTCCTTGCAAACACAAAGCGATGAGATTTTAGTCCTAAAATATGCCTTGTTACTCAGCCGGCAGCTTCGAGTTACATGTTTAAATGTTTACTCATGAATATGCATTAATGGTTGCGCAGCCTGCAGCTGAAGGATGACGCTCGCGAGTACACAGAGTCTCGCCGTCTGACAGAACTGATTAACCGCTACAGCCAGTTTATCAACTTTGACATCTATCTCTGGAAGGGAAAGGTAAGCACGTGACTGAAGTCTTTATATGGTGTGACTTTAATATCACCTTGGCAGTTCTTTTTGGCTGTTGATAATATATAGGCCTGGATCTTTATTTGTGGATAAATTTAGTATCAGTTTGCGTCAGCAGTGTCATATAAAAATAACAACAACGATAATTAAAGGATTTAAAGTGATTATAGCATAACGTCAGTAATGAAAATTAGACACTAAAGTAGAAATACGCCTTTAATCTGCAATTCAAACTAACCATAAAGTTGTACAAAAATTTTCAAGAAATATTGGCTATCAGACACTTTTTCGCGGAATCAAATCCGAAATGATTGTTATATTTATTTTCATGTTAATATACAGGGTGAGTCCAAAAAAATGTGCCCCTGGCGATATCGCGATAACTTCTCCAAATTTTTATATTTTGACCTAATTTTTTCAGGGTTTGTAGCTAAGATAACTTGACACAAACTGTGAAATTTGCAAGAAGATATTCGCTTCCGTTCAAAAGTTACGATACTTTTTCGAAAAAAGTCAAAAAATTACCTGAACCAAGGCAATGAAGCTTATTTAAAGAGCTTGGGCGACCTGATTTCCTTTGTATTATTTGGTGGCCCTGAAAAAAACCAATTTGCACTAGTCGCCAATCTAAAGCTGGTGTTCGAAGTGATCGCCATCTGCTCTGAGACACGCCCGAAGCCTCTCTCTGAATGTAAAGTGCTTACATGCTTACATGCTTGCATGCTTTGTCAATTGGATCCTGTGGCAAGTCATCCCAGATCGCTTCCAGTACCACTTTCAGTTCCGTCTTGGTCGTTGGCTTGGGTTTGTGTGCCTGGTTTTAGATATAAGCATCAAGCATCAAGCATCGCCCCCCACACATGATAATCAAGTGGATTTAGGTCTGGGGAGTCTTGGGAGGCCACTCGTCTTTCTTGATGACATCCGGACAGTTCTGATCGAGCCAATCCTGTGCCTGGCGGGCGGCATGGGCCGGCGCGCCATCTTGCTGAAAGATGAAGGCGGTCGGCATAATGTTGTGAAAATCCTCGATCAGTACAATCATTCTGCAAATCGGCCCTTTTCAGGGCCACCAAATAATACAAAGGAAATCAGGTCGCGCAAGCTCCTGCAGCTCTTTAAATAGGCTTCATTGCCTTGGTTCAAGTGATTATTTGACTCTTTTTGAAAAAGTATCTTAACTTCTGAACAGAAGCAAATATCTTTCTGAAAATTTCAGAGTTTATGTCAAATTATCTCAGCTACAAACCCTGAAAAATTTAGGCCAAAATATATTTTGATATTAGATATATATTAGGCCAGATATCGCTAGGGGCACGTTTTTTTATGACTCACCCTATATATTCATTGTTTGCTGTGTGGCCTGAGTATAAGGTCTGATTGTGTGTTGTTCTGCACGCCTGCGATGTGCATTTTTGTTCATAAACAAATACACCACACACATGCGGTGTTGCAAAAAAGTATTTTGAAAGTAGCTTAACGCATAAACAGTTGAAATGTGTGCATATTGAATTTAGCATTTGTAGGAGTTCTTTGGTAGGGTGTGTCAGTGCAATGAGGTGAAATTTTTGAATGAGAGTGTATGGGTAACTTGAACTGATGTATTTTGTAATGCATTTTGTATTCGTGTACAGCTGCACAAATTTCTAAGTCTATATTTAAGTTAGCAATGACAGAAATGTCAACAATCTAAAAAAATATCATTTAGCAATAATCAAAGAATCGAGTGTTATGTTCCACGTCTCATCGTCGAAAACCTTCAACCTGTGCTAGCACGGAAAAGTGGATGATGATGAAACTTAATGTTAAACTTAGATGATGATGATGATGATGATAATGATGATCACCTTGTGAAATGGTATTCCGTGTGCTGTGTTGTTTTGAAAATGATATAATTAAATAAAATGTGTCGTCTATATATTTTGTGTGAACTCACAAATGCTAGTCTTGCTTGACGTAACTGTTGTTTATGCAGGGTTAAGTTTAGGAGGCGTAGTACGCCTAAAACAGGTTTTATTTGAAATCGTACTCCAAATTAGAAAGGGATAGGCGTAGAGCTACGCCTAAAAATGGCCGAGCGAGGCGTAGGGCTGCGCGTTTTTGAGATGCGGTGCCGTATATAAGCCAGGTGAGAATAGTCTTTTTTTTTATTTCTTGGTCAAGTTAGGTTACAGATTGACGGAAAGGCTCCATACTGTGACAATAGGGCATAGCCGTCGGTTATAAAATTGACATTGACTGGTAAGAATGGCACAGAAAATTTCTGTCAGCATCCGCCCCCCCTTTCCCATCGAGAGCTCTCATCGAAGACGCAGGCTACGCCTGTTTTAAAAGGTTTAGGCGTAGGAGTAGGCTAGCCTGTTTTGCCAGAAGGAGGCATAGCGTTACGCCGGTTTTATGAGCCCTAAACCGAACTCTGTGTTTATGTGCCGCCTTGACTTGTGCAGAGAATGAAGGTGGAAGTGGAGGAGGAAGAAGAAGTGTACGACCACGACGAAGTGGAGTTGTTGGCTGACGACGAGGAGGAGGTGCCCAAAAAAATAATAAAGACGAAGAAGTTGGTGGAGCAGACTGTCTGGGACTGGTTTCTTGCAAACGACAACAAACCAATCTGGACCAAGAAGTAATGCAGTCTGGCAGGATTTAATACATTTTATACGATTGGAATGTTTATTTTTCTATTTCATAATTTTTGTGTCTGAGTTCCGTTCATGTTTCAAGTTCCTTTTCAAAATTGTGCAAGTCGTGCCTTTTATTCTTTTCGAAACTGTACTAAATTCGTGGGTCACAATATCGAATTAACAAAGCTGAAGCTAAGCTCAATAGTTAAATTTTTGTCATAATTTGTTTGACATATTTCTTCCCGTGATTATTATAGGACCATTATCTTGATGTAAAATTGTGGGAACTATTGCATCTTAACAAAACAAAATTTTCACCACTGCAGGACAATTTTTACAAATAATTTCATAGGCATTTTTCACAGAACAAATTATTTGCATCATCACCAAGGATTACCTAAGACTAATTTTCAATTTAATCGATGCTTTTAGAGCATGAATCCTTGCTTCAAAAACCTGTAGGGTATTTCAATGCTTACGCTTTCTGATCAATAATTTCAATTGTGAAATGCCGATAGAGTGATGAACTATATACATGATAAATGATTTTTTCGTTTTTAGCTCACTTTTTATTTTTCTCTGGTTTTATCCTTAATTTCAACCTCAATATTTAAGCTCAATTCACCAGTTAATCAAAGCTTTTAGGGCAACAATCCATACCAAAAAAATCAGCATTTCAGTGCTTACGCTCTCCTATCAACTATTTCAATTGTGAAATGCGGGTAGAGCGATAAATTATGCACACATAATACATGTAAATGCAACAATATTTACGTTTTTTGTCCGGTTTTTAAGTTAAATTTCATTACTGTACTATCTATTTTTTTCATTGTACAATCTGACTTACTTCAGTACAAGATGATTTTAGCAGGAATCTGTACTCCGCAGACCCTCGGAGCTGACGAACGAGGACTACACGGCGTTCTACAGCAGCCTGACAAAGGACAAGCAGGCGCCCCTGGCGACCGCTCACTTCTCCGCCGAGGGGGGAGAGATCGACTTTAAGTCGATTCTCTTCCTGCCACGCAAGTCGCCCCCCGACATGTTCCACGACTTCCGCAAGAGCTTCAACTTCATCAAGCTGTACGTGAGGAGGGTCTTCATCACGGACAGCCTCGAGGAGATGATGCCCAAGTACCTGTCCTTCGTCCGCGGCGTTGTGAGTGGCGCACAGGATAATAATAATAATGATATTATAATAACAACTAGCCTAATTAACCTTTGATGACGTCTATTTTGCTAATGCGCATGTTTTCCCACAGGTTTTGACATTTTGCGCATCAAGTGATGAGGACTGCTGGAGCAGTTTTTATGGCCGGATGCGCTTCATGACGCCAACCAAATAAATATTTATCTGAAACGGGGTTAGCAGCGAGTGGCACTTGTGTGTTAAATAGCCTTGCTGAAGGGCCTGTAACGCATGGTTTCATAGTTGCCGGCTCGGGGACTTGAGCCCAGGTCCCCTGGACTCTTACTGTCGACTTCATAGTCGTTCCTCAACTTCTACCTCGACTCCTACAAGACCTAGTAAGACAATTTAACAGCAGCCCATAACTGCCGTTCGACAAAACTTTAAATTTATTTGAAAATTTTAAAGGCACAAATTTATTTCCACAATCACTATAACTAAAAATCAGTGAAAACAGAAAATAATTTTCCTTCAAATCTATGACGTCACGCTAATTTAACGATGTGATATATTAATTCAAATGGACTAAGCAAAAAGCTTTTTTGAATGGCAGTTATGGGCTGCTGTTAAATTGTCTTACTAAGTCAAGGTAGGAGTCGAGGTAGAAGTTGAGGAACGACTATGAAATCGAGTCTTAGTCCGACGCCTTAACCACTACACCGCAGCGCCTCGCTGGATAATAATAATAATCCTGATAATAACTAATCATGATAATAACCACTTTTTTGACGTCTGTTGTGTTAATGTTCATGTTTCCGCACAGGTTAGACTTTTTGCGCCCTGCAAGCGTTTGTTTTGTTCTCGAGCAAACATGTGTACAGCGAGCATAAATGACACAAAGAACGCATTAATAAATGCGAGTCAAATGTGAAATCATACTCATCACTCTCTAGACCGCAGCCTAGCTCTTAAATTGATTGTCAATTTAGTACTAAGGCCTGAATAATAATAATAATAGTGGTAATGGGTTTAGAGTCTGTTTCGGCGTCTAATGACGTCATCAGAGACCTGAATTACTAGAATGGATGGGACGATTGAGAGTTGAACTTATGCGTTTAAAGGATGGATATTAAAAATTGTACCTATAAAACTTTAGGGCAATAAATTTGAGAAATTACTAGCGGCTAGCTATAGGAATACCATGTAAAAAAAAATCCCATCTGACCCCCCCCCAACTACGTACGATTTGGCCCCCTTTCCCTCCCTCTGTTAAACATGGACATCGTACTCTCGCGCTGATTACGGAGGTCTTTTAGCCTATCACTAAATCAGACTTGGTGACTCGCTGGTCGCTACAAAAGCCTAATATGAACTGCAATATGATTGCAGTCTAATAAAATATTGTAGGCTATGCCCCTTCTTGGCAATTTAATTCTTTTCGAGCTCCCCCCAATAAAATACACATGCTGTCTCGACGCGGGGAGGGGGGTCGCGACCGATACCGCGACTCATGCGCTAGTCTATCACGTTGTGGTTATGCTGGGTTGTGGTTGAAGTTGTGCTGGGTTGTGGTTGAAGTTGTGCTGGGTTGTGGTTGAAGTTGTGCTGGGTTGTGGTTGAAGTTGTGCTGGGTTATGGTTGAAGTTGTGCTGGGTTGTGGTTGAAGTTGTGCTGGGTTGTGGTTGAAGTTGTGTTGGTTGTGGATGAAGTTGTGCTGGGTTAATAATAATGATAATAATAGATTAGAGTCTGTTTCGACGCCCTGTGACGTCATCAGGGACCTCTCTTCGTCGTGGGCATCCATCAAACGATTGATAAAAACCCAGGATGATGGGATGGGAGAAATGGTGCCGGATAGCAGGGTCAGTTTTCCGTGTGTGCATCCGGGAAAAAATTGTTGTGTGGTTGTGGTTGAAATTGTGTTGGTTGTGGCAGAAGTTGTGCTGGATTGTGGTTGTGATGGTTGTGGTTGAAGCTGTGCAGACTGTGGTTGGAGTTGTACTGGGTTGTGGTTGGAGTTATACTGGGTTGTGGCTGACTCAGGTTGATTCGGACGACCTACCCCTCAACGTGTCGCGCGAGACCCTGCAGCAACACAGGCTGCTCGGCGTCGTCAAGAAGAAACTCGTCCGCAAGGCCGTCGACATGATGGCCAAGCTGGAGCCCGACGACTACAGAAAGTTCTGGTTCGAATACAGCACCAAGTAAGCACATTGACTTCACATATATAATAATAGTAATAGTAACTGGTCCAGACGGAATTGTTTCTATCAAAGGACTATCCTGTACAGAGGCCTGTTTTTATCGTCTGGGAATGGAAACCAGGTTAATAAAATTAAAAAAATTATATCATGAAGTAATAACAAGAACATTAAGTTTATTCGTTTCTGAGTCGAAAGACATCATCGGGAAACTTATTATTACATTATACTAGGCAAGGGCGTAGGGAGAAAAAATATAGAAGGGGGATAATTAGTCTCATAGACCCTACCAACCCCTCTTCCATAGCATGGTACATGTAGAGCTTGACTCTTCGATAGCATTCTATTCATCATTTGTGCTCACTCGTTACAGTGCATGATGACATTAGCTTGAACTGCTAGAATAGTTAGATGTAACTGTAAAGCGTCCTTGCGATGACTCGTTCATGTTACTGAGCTATATAAGTTGTCCGATATTGATTGATTGATTGGTTTCACTCTCCTAACCCCTGCAGGCCTTTGAACAACGAATTGGCTTGCAGCCCAGAACTCCCCGAGCGAGTCGTAAAAGGCAAATAAAGAAGGTGGAGCGGTTCTGTTCGAGCTCCCTTCCATAGAATCGGACTGTACATAGTCTTTGTGCTGCACTAAACTACAAAAGATACACCTTTTATCCTCCTGAGCCCCCCCTGTATGTAACAAGCATAGATGAAATTGAGAAGAAATCAGCCTCGTATGTATGTATATTGCACTTTTAACGCACCGTGAATATGTCATGCAAACGGAGATGGAAAAACATCGTTTGCTTGAATCATAGGTGCGGGAGAAGTGCAACAGACCACATACAGAAAGCGGATTTGAAAAAATGATTTTTAAGCCTGGATTTAAAGGAGAAAAGGGACTTAGCCGATCTGATGTACTCCGGAACTCCGGCCTCATGGGGAACTTCAGACCCCGCCCCCAAATTTCCATTCCTTTACGCTCATGAGACGAAGGTTAATTGTGTGATTTCTAGGTCACATAGACCATTGATCAGCGGTGTAGGCAATATGTAGTTAAACAACTGTGATCATGTGATGCAGATTTTCAAGCACTTATGTTTCATAATACTGTCGTTTGGTTGTTGACTGGAGCTATGACAAAAGTCTGACTGTTCCGGGCGCTTGTTGCAGCATCAAGGTCGGCATAGTGCAGGACACCCTCCATCGCTCGCGTCTCGCGAAGCTGCTCCGCTTTCCTTCCACTCACTCCCTCGGCGTCGCTGACGCATCGGGCGGTGAGGGCACTGCGGCTGAAGGAGAAGGAGGCACTACCCAGGAGGAGCCCGCTGAGGGCACACAGGCAGAACATACCAAGACAGAGTCCTCCACAGTGGAAGATTCAAAAGGTAAAAGTATCAATGCAAAGATAGACGCCACCAAGCCAGAAGCATCAAACGATGAATCTTCGAAAGCGGATGATGATAGGACTGAGGATGCTAAAACTGAAGACGGAGAGTCGGACAAGGCAGAGGATGGCAAGTCAAAGAAGAAGAAGAAGAAGTACAAGAGCGTGGCGGACGCGCCGATGGTGAGTCTGGCGGAGTACGTTGGACGCATGGAGCCGGAGCAGGAGCAGATCCTCTTCATGGCGGGGCCGACGCTCGACGACATCACGACCAGTCCGTTTCTTGAGGTCGGCGCATAAGTTTGTTGCTGGAGTATTTATGGAGGATGTATGTTGATAAAGATTCTAAGCGTGGTTTAATTGACTCTTTGACCCAGGGGCCTCATGCTCATGTATACAGTACATTTCTGAAGTTATTCTGAAGTTTTTCATAATTAAGATCTTTAAAAATTCATTCGCCGAATGCAATGATAACATATTTTGGTTTGCCTGTAGCGGTGCGGGCTTTTAATAATAACAAATTGTAATATTTCTCTACCATTTTGTTTAACAGTTCTAAAGATTTTCATAGAACACTTTGTGAATGAGCTCTTTATTTTTTTAGGATATAGACAGGTAGGCCATGTGAAAATTTGATTTTTTTTAAACTGCTGAACAAAATTTGCTGAAAAATTGCAGTGTTACCAACTTGTCATCTAAAGAAATCAAAAGCAAATGTTAATCACAATCAAGGACTGATCCAGGATTAGTTGGTGGGGGCGATGTATGTCTCTAACTTTGTAGTCCTGGCAAAAGTAGTGATTCCAATTTTTGAGTCGTCAAACGCGTATTTTTCTTTTTAATGAATATAGGTCCTGAGCGCGGGGGGGTGAAACGGTAAGGACGAATCATTTTCAACCAAGTTACTATTTCAAAATCAACGCTTGTTCAGACCAGACTCCTGGGTGGTATTACACTTACGCTCTGAATCATCAATAGAGAAGGTTCAGTGCTTGAAGCATTTTTATGCCGCTCATTGGTACATCGGCCACTGTTTTATCAACTATATTACGGCGAAAACAAAATTCTGATGGTGGGAGGTGACGCATCTCCCCCATCCCCTCCTTTGGCATCGTCCTTGATCACAATAATTATCTTACTACCATTAGGGTCCACTTCATCACGGCTACGAGGTTCTCTACCTCACGGAGCCAATAGACGAGCACGCGCTCGTCACACTGGCAACGTATGAGGGCATCACACTGCAGAACGTCGCCAAGGAGGGCCTCAAGCTGGGCATGGAGACCGAGGTCACCAAGCTGAAGAGGACCAAGGTGGACAAGGAGTTCAAGGCCATGTTCGAATGGCTCAAGGACGACGTTCTCAAGGATAAGGTAATTTATTAGACAATGATATTTCTTTTATTACTTTTAATAAGACTCTTCGTATCTTCATGAGGGCGGCTGCAGAAATTTTAAACGGGGGGAGCCAGACACGCTTTTTCGCCCCGACCATTTGTATCTTCATGTGAGAGCTTGCGACCGTTGGGCGGGGAGGGGGTGCGACACAAATTCTCTAGGCCATTCTTAACAGTCATTGTCAATATTTCTCCCCTGGAACACCGTGGACGCCAGCCTTAAAACTGGGGGCGACAACAGCACATTAAACCCGCTTTAACATACATTAAAGCGCTTCTTTAACATTACCTATGCAAAAGAACCGGGGATACCACAGGGGACGTTAAGTCTTAAATTGGGGACGCATGGAGTCATTTCACTTGTTGAACCGCAACTAGTCTCTGTGTAATTTTTCTCAAACAGATTGCCTGTCGTTCCTATGCGTTTCTCTTCGGCCCCCCTTGACTTATATTCTTCCCTCCTTAACATTCTCTATCAATACCTTTCCTGTCATTTTTATGTCACTTTTTTCCCTATCTCCAGATCACATGACCTGAGTCGCATGCAGCTGCTGCATGTGACCTGGATCACATGACCTGCTGCAGGTAAGGAGGGATCCGATTTCGTCCCATTTTTCATGTGCTACATGGATAAGCCCATAAGCCGATCCTTTCAGCCCTCCTACTCAGGAGACAAATCCCACGATTCAATTCACTTCAAGCGCTAGTTGTGCAGCAGATTGTGATTTTGTGTTTAAAATCTAATTCAGAAAAACTTTAGAAAACACAAGTTTAAGAAATGTGCAGTAAAACATGAAATTTTGGTTTGGCGCATTTCGTGAATCCGCAAACTCATGAAATGACATGCGCGAAAATAAAGCCTCAGAAGCTATATCTAATGTGCAGTCCTCAAAAATGCAAAAATTAAGTGCAGCAAAATTTCTGAAGAGCAAAACGGTATAAGTAACATGAAGCAATAATTTTATGTTTTACAGTATATGAATGAGGCCCGGATGGCCTGTGCAGATTCTGAAAGCTGCGGCGTCCACGACGCTGCGTGTGAGTCCGTGCGCGCTCGTGGCCAGCTCGTACGGCTGGGCAGGCAACATGGAGCGCATCCAGAGCGCCGAGGCACACCGCAAGTTTGACGAACTGAGCACCGGGTGCGTCTTCTTCCTCTTCTTCTTTTCGCTGCAACTAATAGAATAAGTTTGTTGCAAAAATTAACTAACTCTCTGTGTTTAACTTGCTTCATCCTCAGTGCAGGACATTTCGGAGGTTTATTATTATGCCTGCATTATGTCTGCAGCCGTTCTGCGCAGTGTCGTAATCATGCTAAAAATTAAGAAGAAATTTGGCATAGGTAAGAAAAATGGGATGATTGAAGAAGAAATCAAAATATATATCAAATCAAAACATCAAATGAAACGTCAAATAAGAAATTAGAGTACGAATATATTTTCTTAGACTAATTTGTTAATGTAATATGTTTCAGCTCATGTGCCCCATGGGTTAGGGCCACGTGTGGTTGTTTTGTGTAGTTTGGGGAATTTTTCACTCGGTAAGTTTGACGTCGCAAAAATCTCTGAGACAGATAGGTTACTACTCAGGGTTAATTTTAGTAGTCATAGTACGCCTAAAACTAGGTTTTTTCTATTTATACACCAAATTTGAAACGGGCAGGCGTTGCATTACGCGTTAAAATCAAGTAACTACATTACTAACTGTTAACGTAGGCCTACACAGTTGATATGATCTGGTGGCGTAATGGCTGTCTGTAAGATAGCCTAATTTCGTGGATTAGTCTCGTGGATTCCGTATAGTTTGGCCTAACCCTAGCAGTTATTTATGTCCAAGAGTCAGAAAGTGACAATGATTTGCGATCTCAAATGTAAAGTTGCCTCCACATTGTCATTCTTCTTCAAAATGGTATTGGAATATTGAATATGGCAGAGGCTCCAACACAAAATGATTTATGGGTTAATGACTATTTTGATCACTAGAAGTAATAGTGCTATCTTTGAAAGGAGGGCAGGCTTCCAATGTACCAGGTGCAAGTTATAAATATATAATATATTGTGCAGTGTGTACCTGCGAGCACTTTGCGCATGACACATTGTGCGCATGGCGCACGGGCACTTTGCAAGCGTGCATGACATGCGCATCGGTGTATTTTTTGGATTGAGTTTATGTGCTCTGTTAGGAGCTAATTTTTTCCTTTCATAAACCCTTCTCTTTTTATGAGAAATTATCCCCTGTACTCAAGCTACGCCACTAGCCACCCCTGTTCAATTACTACTTACACTAACGGGGTACCATCGGCCACTAGTCAACAAAATGTATCCTACTTATGCAGCTCTTGGCTTACGCCGGGCCGATTTGTTAATCAAGTTAGAGGCTTAGAGCAACCCATTGGCCTCGCCTATAATATAGCTTACCTGAATTAGCATACAGCTTAATTAAGCATGTGTGCTGAATTTAACACCGGTGCATGTGGTTAGTGAGCTATGTTGCCATATTCCGACATCAAATATATGCGTATAGTGTTAGCATAGCTTAATATTTTCCTATTGGAGTAGGCATTAATTGGCTTGGGCGTATCTTTGCCTAGTCGTATAGCAATGAAAAACGTTAAGAGATAACTCTTTTGAATGAAGCCGACAAAGACATTTAGGATCTTTTTGGCGCTGCTTCTAATAACGAGTATTTCTTTTTTCATCTCAACTTCACCAAAGAAATATTTTGCACCATTCACCACTGCTCTCCGCCGATTGGGCCTGCCTGCAGACAACAATGCCGATACTTCAACGCAGGTTGACTGTAGTCCGGGGGTTCCGTGCGTATATCCGGAAAGCGTTCACTTTCGCGTCATCGTCCTTACGTTCCAACGCCCAAGATCAGTCGTACAGCTACTCAGAACACTGAACACCGTAGAACTGGACGGCGACAGCGGGCGCCTGGAGATCTGGATCGACCGCGATCGCAACGGTCGCGTTGATGTAAGAACGCTGAATGCAGTGCGCCGGTTTAACTGGACGCGAGGTCCGACTAGAGTCCACGTCCAGAAGAAGCACGTCGGGATCTATGGACAGTGGCTGGACACGTGGTCGGCGAGGAACCACTCGAGGCGATCGACGGAAGTGGGACTGATCCTCGAGGACGACATCAGCGTGTCGCCGTACGTCTACCGCTGGCTGAAGGCCGTGCACCGACACTACGGACATCTCGCGGACTTCGTCGGGGCGACTATTACGAGCGACGATCAGCAGACTGTGAAACTGGAGCCGGGACCGCGCCGGACCATCGTCGCGCCCAAGAACGACACCGTCTTCATGTTCAAGGGCATCGGGACGTGGGGGCTGTCTGCCACGGCGGCTTACTGGCATGGGTTTCAGGAGTGGTTTCACCGCATGCGCAAGAAGCCCGACTTTCATCCGTACGTTCGCGGGATCATACAGACGCGTTGGTACAAGGCGATGGAAGCGCACGGGACGGCCCACACCATGTGGTCCATGTGGATGTTCTACTACAACAATATGCATCGCGCGTTCACGGTGTATAACAACCTGCCGAGGTACAACGGAAACAAGGCTTCCTGTCTGTGCTATAATCGCAGGGAGGTCGGTCTGCATTTTCGTAAGAAAGGAAAGGTTCGGTGTCGGTTGCTGGATCATTGGAAAGACGAATATATTCATTTTCCGCGTGAGATCAGTAGACTGGATTGGGATGGTTCACATATGAAGGGATATTGACTGCGTCTATAATTAGGGACTATATTCATGCAACTCGGCGTCGTAACAGCATTGTCTAGGCCTATTGTAAAAGGACTACAATGTATGTATGACTTTTATTAATAATTAAGACCATAAGTCACTTCTGGCTTGTACAATAATTTCAATAATTATTAATTTATTTAAATTAGAATAACTGATGTATGCCATTTACGTCTGTGTGTAGACTATAGCCCTAATTTATAGTCTAATTTCTAAAAAGATGATAATGTTGACTGAGTTCCCTACAAATTTCTGAATGTTTATGTATTTTGTCAATTTTGCACAGATTATTTTTATAATGTCTGGGGTACAAAGTAATATGTAGGCTAGGCTACTTGTTTCTATGTAGGCCTATTTACTTTTGATCACTTGCCTAATGATTACTTGCTGGAGTGCAATATTTATCTAGTTCATTCAAATTTACAAGCTTTGCTTCGAAATACAAATTAAAAGTAAATAGTTAGATGGCAAGAGACATCGTTGATGAGCTAACTGTAATTATTAAATGTAGAGCCTATCAATTAATATTCAAACAAATCAATCACTGTTCATGGGTTGCTAGATATTCTATAAATAGATATGGTAGCTAGATATTCTAGATATAGATATTCTAGATATATAATATATAGCTAGCTATATATTAAAGGCTATATCTCTGGATCTAAAGCTTTATATTTAATGACTGTTCATGGGTTACGTTGATATAATTTAAATTTAAATTGTAAATATCCCAGGAGGTGAATAATTAATCGAATCAGCCAGCCTTTCATACATGATTGCAATGTGCAACTGTATGATGCTGTACTGTTATGCTATACTAGCCGTAAGTCAGTCCAAAGGACTGGCCGACAAAAGGCAATCATATATCGATAACTATCAGTAGACTATGGTAATCAAAATGTTACCGATATCAGAACCAGTGAAAGAAGTTGATAGCAGTGGGTCTAATTGTTGCTTGCAGGGCCATTCGCTAGTTTAGTTGTTGTCCAGCTACGCGGGTTGCGCAGTGGTGATGTTTTAAATTGCTACCGGCGTCACTGGTTTGCAGCAGTGGCTCTTGCTAACAGCTTATTATTCCAAAATGAGCTCTTTGGATCGATCCTAATACTAAGTGTTCCTTCTTTCTTTCGTTCTACATTTAATTTCAACCCCCCCCCCCGCCCTCTGTAGTCTACCTCGCAGTCTACAGCTTACATACTTCACTCATACATACATAAAATGTGCATACATATCCACACACACATACTAAACATGCATATATGCCTCGTCGCGTCGTCGTCGGCGATATCTGCCGTCTTATAACTTTTACAGCCGGCGCGTTTCTTTACAGTTAGCATAAAGTATTGATGGAGTGAATTGTAAGGAAAATCGCAACCGGCCGGCCCACGCGACGGCGCGGCGCAAGGGGCGCGCCCCGGACGCGATCTCCTGCCGACTCTCGGGCCGCAAGAGTCTGCACTGAAGAAGCGAGTCAGCAGAACTTCGGCGGTCATTCCGGTTGGAATAAAAAGCAGGAGGCGGTAGGAAGACCTGTGCGCCGTCGTCGATCGAGGGCCGACGGCGTCTAACTGCCGCCTTGTTTCTATCCGCTCTACCCATGACGCAATGGCATCACTTAATCCATAGCATGTCACGACGTTCTATCTTGAACTGTCATATTACGACTATCGCCGCTATTCGAAGTCAGAGACGAATATTCAAACCCAGCCGTAGAGAAGTTTCTTATCGAACAATCCACACAAACTCAATTCGATGAAACAGTTCAATTCAACGCAACTATTACATACATTAGACTTCTCTCCGGTCCACCCGACGGACCAAGCCCTACTGGCCCACCGCGGCGCACATCTCTCGCGGACTTCCCTTTACTCCTCGGCCTATCCCCAGGCCACGCCGACCACCCGGGCCTCTCACGGACAGACACCAGCGCGAGTCGCGATGCTACTCGAGAAAACTGACGAGATCTCCCCTTGGACGCCGCGCTTCTCCCATTTTTATACCATCCCCCCAAAATAGGTCTAAACTGCATTGAGATGCTAGAGCTTAGTCTAATCCCTCCCAGATTAGCTCTACAAGTTCGAATAAGTCGCCGAGGTTTTATCCTAAGCGCGCCAAGCTTAGCCCGACGTGTCATATTAAGTCCTCGAGGCTTAATTGAATCCCCTGAGGATTAGACTACCCTCCCCTCCAAGTCCCCACAGCTTAATTTAAGCGCACAGCGATATGGTCTATTGTCGCACTAAGCTCCCCTAAGCACACGCTAAGCGTCCCAGATTATAGCAAGTGCCCCATAGGCCTAGCGGCCTAAATATTCTTACACAGCTTCCCTGTCTCCCCAAGATTGCTCCGTCAATCCGCAAACTTCTTCCATACTTGCAATCGTGATAAATAATTATCGTGTCACTCCGGGCTTAAAAATTGAGCTGTACGATATCCTGCTGATAGTTTAACAGTCAATCACTCAATTATCTTCAAGGTTCACAAGTTATGACAGATCAATGCCCAAATTAGAGCAACGCTACAAATCTCAATAGGCCTAATAATAAAATCGTCCGAACAACAACACTTGTCCAGCAATAATGCACAGCAAAAACTCAGCTACTTTCTAATATTAACTTCTAGCACACTATGCAAGTGGTCACTTCATCTGGAGCAAATGACCATATTACACGCTGTGCAGTTTATGCATCATGGTAATCAAGTAAACAATTTCACAGTAAAGCACGTCA